>PVJI01006328.1:0-61594 GCA_004026765.1 Micronycteris hirsuta
CCGATTATAAGCCACTGTAGCTTACACATGTGGTCAAAGAAAACTGTAGGCAGCTCTTCTTGGTGGGTGTATGCACCTGAGTGGGCACAATGCAAAAGAATGATGCATACTCTTCCCTCAGTTCATTTCAGTTCCTAAGGCATCTCACAGTGCAAGCTTCCAGTTTTTCAAGATATACATTTTATATTCAGTATGACTACTAAATACAAGCCAGTTCACGTGTCTACAGCTGAACCAAAGAAACAGTAGTGTGGGTGCATCTCTCAGGAAATACTGGCTGCTTTGAGCTTGTTGAGATAATCTCGTAAGATGTCACCTTACTGAGGGACACTCAGGGATAATTTGGATGGCACATTGTCTCCAGAACTGAACCCCAGACATGATGAAACCCTATTGTATACTGTCAAACTATGTTGACATACTTCTACCTAGATTTAGTTAAATTATACTACCTCTTGTAGGGTAGGATACTATGCAACCGTGAAATATGTTGAAAAGACTGAAACCACAATGAAGCTGGGGTCCCCATGGTCCAGGTCAGGAGGGACAATGGCCAAATGAACATAGTTCAGCAACCAGAAGAAATACAATGTCACTCAAGGCCTTTATTTATACAAGTTCTTCTCAGATACCGGGAAGAAGACACATAGTCCACGTATCCCTTAGTTGGTTGGGTTCAACCACTAAGATTTTGACATTGTTACTGTAGCAAAACGTGTCCTGACTGACACACTCTCTTTCCTGTTACTAGTACTATTCTCCTCCTCGTCCTCCTTGTCCTCCTCCTCTTCTCTCTGTCCCTCTCCTTCCCTCCCTCCCTCCCTTTCTTCCTCACTCTGCACTCAGGTGCCCAAAGAACCAAACTAGGAAAGGAAGAACATCTCCTCAGTGGATGAGGGAGAGGAAGAAACCAAGCTGACAGAGCCAACACTTCCTGGAGAGCAAAGGCGAGATTAGGCTTGAAACAATTCAATGTTAAATTTTGTTCAGGCACAAGAGTAGTTTGGGACTGGAAGGATATCCAAACTGTATTAGGAAACCCTCCAGAAGGGTTGCATTTTGTTTATGTAATGTATATAAACATTTACTTTTTCTGTTGTTGGTGGACAAGGGTGTATATGGCAAAGCACAATGGGTCTCAGACAATCCCCCCAGGGGGCATATTTGGCAATGTCTAGGGACATTTTTGATTGTCACAACTAGGGAGAGAGATGCTACTGACATCTAGTAGGAGGAGGCCAAGGATGTTGTTAAATATCCTACAGTGCATAGGACGGCCCCCATCACAAAGGATGACGCAACCCAAGATGTCAGTAGCACCGAGGCTGGAAACCTTGGTGCAGCAGATACTGTTCATGGCCCGCTGGTGTCCCTTAGGCATTCATCTCTACATGCCCAGGCTTGCTTATTGCAAACACCTGTGACTCTATGCCTGTGGGCTTCGTACTGCCCACAGGACATGGCTGGCCCACGCACGGGACAGGCTGGTGGTTCCAGACAGTAATGGCAGCAGCCATCAACTAATGACTGTTGAGAGCTGGTGGATAAATGTCCCAGATCTCTTGACCTCAAGGTGAAATAACTCTGAGGTGTTTCCTATGCTGTTCCCCAGAGCTCCTCAATGAGACTGAGCCCCAGTTGTCCAAGTGGAAACTCAGTGGAAAGAATTAGGTACTTTTTACTGGCTGCCTTCCCTTCCCTATCTCACTTCCCCACAGATCCACTAGTGTTTCAGGAGATCACCCCTCACATGAACTCTTTACATTTGAATGCTGTCTCAGAGTCTGCTTCTGAGAGACCCCAAACCAAGTCACATGGCAGGATACCACCAAAACATCAGTTGTCTTTCACTAGATTGAGGAATTATGTGTGACTTCTATTTTCTTCCTCTGCATAAGCATATTTTATAAGTTTTCTACAACAAAGATGTATTCTGTAATACGCAAAATATTATTATGGTAAAGTATACAGAACATGAAATGTACCACTCTAACCACATTTCAGTGTGCAGGTGAGCGGCATTCGGCACCTTCACACTGTGTATGGCCCCCACCACCATCCTGCTCAAGAACTTTTAGATCCAAAACTCTATACCCACTGAACAGTAACACCCCATTCCAAAAATCTATACCCACTGAACAGTAACACCCCATTCTTCCCTGCCAAGCCTCTGGCAGCCACCACTCTATTTTCTTTCTCAAGTAGATTATTATAAGGGTCTCATATATGTGGCATCATGCTGTGTTTGTCCTTTGTGATGGCCTCATTTCACTCAGCATAATGTCTTCAAGGTTCATCCATGTTACAGCAGATGTCAAAATTTCCTTTCTTTTGAAGGCTGGGTAACATGTTATTGTATGTATAAACTACATTTTGCAGGAAAAAAAATTTTTCATAATGTCACTTTCTTCTTCTCGACTCTGCCTTTTCTCTTCTCCAATATTAACAAAAACCATCCCGGAATTTCCTTTAATGTTCCAGGTTCGAAAATGGTTTGGAAACATCGTGAAACCTAAATCTGAGTCTGAAACTTTTACACTTTCCAGCAAGTTTGGTGCTTACTCTAAGCCCAGTGAGGTAAGAAGACTTGTGATTTATTCTAATGTTTCACCCCTTGTCACCCCAAACTTCCTCTCCTTCTCTTACTACAAGCTTCCCTTCCTAGAAGGTTTAGGAAAGTGTTGTTGCTTTTCTTCTTGATGACCTGGTTAGCATTCCTCATTCTCACTATATTGTTCCTGGTGACCCTGCTCACTCACTGTGCTTAAGCTGGCTTTGACATCTGTTCTTGTCATTCAGAGAAGTATGGGTGAAACATATCCTCAGCACCGCTGCCATGTAAAGTAGACTTCTGTAGGAGGAGACGGAATCTTAGACACACGGTGGTCATCATCTGAAATCCCACTATCCCACAGAGAGGTGGACATAGGCCCAGCTGAGCTGATAGATACGATGGGAAGGACTCCAGGGGAGGAGCCCCATCCCAGCTGTCCAACGTGACTCTAGGGTAGGGATGCGCAGAACAGTGGGGCCTTCCTAGGAGAAGAAATGGTCCTGTTAGGAAGGGAACCTCCCTGAAACTTGGCTGTTGGTATTTGTCTGTTCTTCCATTGAACTAACCCAGCTCAGTGCACCAAAGAATGAGCTTCTAGCACTATCTGAGACTCCTCCCCATAGCTGTCCCTTATTTCCTCTTATCAAGAAATATGAGGACATATTTGTAAGAAGCCATGTCACTAGACAAGCAAGCTGGACTCAAAGCACATAATCCATAAAAATTCTCTCAGTCTCACTTGGTTTTATGCCTCCCATGTGTATACCTATCACATCTGCTAGCCAAAAAACCTTAGAATAAGTTATTTTTAAACTAAACAAAATTTAGAAATTTTTGATACATCATCTTCTTCATTTATTGAGATAATATGTGATTTTCTCCAACAGTAGAAATGTTGAGGTCATTGAAAAAACATCTGTCCCTTATTTGAGGCAGGAAAGGAAAATTCATCAAAAATTTTTCCAAAAATACCAAGAGGAAAATGTGGCCAGGAAAAAAAAGTCCTGGGTATGTCAGGTGATCAGAAAAGAATTTTATGACTATTAGGCTTAATCATTCTTTTTTTTTTAAATTACTTTATTGTTGTTCAATTACAGTTATTTGCATCCTCTCCCTCCCCTCCCCCCTCCCCCATCATTCTTAAGAAAAATAAACTTGTGGAAGGTGCTGACCATTGCCTGTGATTTTCAAAAAGTTTGCCAGATAATCCAAAATAATTCCCAAAGTTGCTAGCACTCCAGCTAGGGGTTTGTTGTTGTTGCTGCTGTTATTATTAGTAGTAGTAGTAGTAGTAGTAGTAGTAGTAGTACTTAACATTGTCAGAATCCAATGAGTATATATTCAGAAAGAGACTATATTATATATATTTTATATATTATATATTTATTTTTACATTTCTAATATATATAAACATCTTAGCTCCCTTTAAGAAACACATTTGCTTTAATTAAAAGAACCTCTTGAGCTTTTCTTTTTCTAGGTACAGGGTATGAGTAAAAGCTAACAAAACCCTTTCTATGAACTAATTTGTCCTTGGGTTAACTTTCCATCTCTGTTCCCTAGAAACTCGCTAGCATTGGAAGATCAGTTGTGTAACCAGGTAATACCATTGATGGGAAGATTCGTGCTTGACTGGACAGGGAGCTCTGTAAATGAACCGCCAATATTAGGAAGGAAGGCATAGCTGTGGACTTCTGCATACGATGACTCACGTAACTAGCCAGGAACTCCTCACCTCATGGGCTGCTAGAGGAGATATTGGTTCTCCAGGGGAGTTTGGGGCTTCTAAACAAGCTGTAACTTGTAGGGAGCAAAGAGAGTAGTTGCTCAGTTCTACAATTTGTCAGGTACTGTGGTAGATAATGGACATACAAAAAGTAACAAGACCAACACGGTCCCTACCTTAGTGAAGCTCAGAGTCTATCATTTCTTCATAGACAAAAACCAAGACCAAGGGGCCTGAAGTTCTTGAAGGGGATGTTATGTCCAAAAATTTTTTCAAAGAAATAATTCATCATCTTTGATTTTTTAGAAGTCTTCCCACTATAAACTAAGGGCATGCCTCTCCTAGGATTCCAAAGCACCAGGAAGTCATGCCATCCGTGCCTGCCGGATGAGCTCTCTGGCTTTATCCCATTCCTACTCTTCCTCTCTGTTTCGTTGTTTGTTTGGTGTTATCCGTACATCCAGCTTTAATCTAAACATCTTTTGTGGGGGGAATGTCTTTCCAGAACTCTTGAAGAGAAAATATTAAAACTAGAGCGTTCAACTTCACATGGAAAGCCATATCCATGGATCTGGTTGGCATTGTGAAGAATGAAGCTGAGAACAAAAGAAATCATTATACACATCATTCTTGGAGAAGAAATGTTTAACCTGTACTTCCTGAAGGGTTTATTATGCATAATGGCTCTCAATACATGTATTTTGAATTGGATTTCTCTTGTTCAATCAATGCTTGTCCCTGGTTACCCAAATCATGACCACTGCAAATACTTTTTGTAAATGAGGAGATCCCTTTGAAGGCCTCTTCTCAAGCTCTTTCTCTCACTCATCCTAAACTTGTTCTTTAAACTCATCCACTCCCTCAAACCATCAGGTTTATTACCTTTCTTATCCAGGATGATCAACCAGGTCAAATGATTCTCTCCCATACTTGCAACACCTTTGCTTTCTCATTCTGATCCCCACCTACCTGGCAAAACCCCAACCCAGCAGCGATCCAAAGATGACAGGCACTATACATTGTCTATTCAGTGGCCATCCCACTACCATGTGATCCTTATTAACAGTGGTATTCAGCTGGAGGTGGGGGAGGGGAAAGGATTACCCTCCCAGGGACATTTTTGGTTGTCATGACTGGAGCAAGGTGGGGTGCAACTGCCACCTAAGTAGCAGAGGCCAAGAATGCTGCTAAATACCCTACAATACATAACACAGACCACACACGGGGAGAAACAATTATTCATCTCCAAATGCCAGTAGTGCTGAGGTTCAGAAACACTGGTCCAACTAACTATAATGATCTTATTCTTATTTGCTAAAGATTGGTTCAAGATGGGCATTTGTACCAATTGTAACCAATGAGATATAAGAAACATCTACTGGATAATACTCTTTCTCCTTGATTAAAACAAAAAAATTCTAAGGAGAACCTGACCCTGACTTCCTAATTTTGGCTGTTATAATAATGTGATGCTTGGAGAAAAGATAGAAGAGTGGAAAGATGGGAATAATCTGAGTTTTATGACATTGTTGAATTGCTGAACCAACCCTTGAGCTTTTTCCTATGTAAGACAAACTCCTTTTCTTCAGCCACTTTGGGTCAGGTAACCTGTCACTTGCAGACCAAAGCAGCCTTCTTTATGAACCAAACATGTTTCTCCTTTACCTCAAAGCAGTGGCATCCCAGAATCACTCAGCTTGGAGCTGTTACAAATGTGTGCTTTCTGATCTAAACAAGACCCTCCATGCTACCTGAAACTTTCCCTCATGGGGAGTTTCTGTTTTTTCACTTTCTTCCTCAACTCAAATGACTTTCCCCTTTACATAAGGGGAAAGACTTTACATAAGTATAAGACTTTGCTTCCTACTTCACGGAGATAATAATCACCAGCTGATGAACGGTCCCTCAATTGTCTGACACCTCTTACAAATATACCTACATCCATACCCATCCTTGCTTCCTTCCCTCACAGAGGCCAGCTGTCTCCCCTTCATTCTTCCACTACAAAAACAGGGTCCTTTATCCAATTTAAAGCTAACCCTCCCTCTGTGTTTTGGAGCTTGTCCCCTCTTGTCTCTTTGGCAGGACTTTCTCCGTTGATTATCTCCCCTCTCCCCTGAGTCTCTCACATCCTCTTTCCTGGTTCTTCTCCAGTGGCATTTAAGTATGCTAAAGTGGCTCAGCAAACTCTCTCTGTAAAGGGCCAGATAATAAATACTTTAGGCTTTTGGGCCATATATAGTGATAGAGATGATAGATGATAGATAGATAGATAGATAGATATAGATATAGATAGATGTGGTATATGTGAAGAGATAAATGTTTATATCCCTTTGAAATACAAAAACTCACTGGTTATACAAAAGGCTGCAGACAATATTTGACATTTACACACACACACACACACACACACACACACACACACACGCAAGCTATAGTTTGCTGTCCCTGTGCTAAAGAAAGAGAAATACAAGAGTCTAGGAAAATAGTCACCTGTACATATTTCGATTCCCCTTCACTCCACACCCTAATATATCTCCGTCTTTGAACCAAAAGTCTGCTGGACCCATAACAGATGGGAATCCCCAAAGAGAAATCTGAAGTTGAACGATCCCCCACACACACCAGGTGGACCATCCCAAGATAAGCTGAAGGGCACACAAAGGTGAAGATCAGACACAGTCCATCCCAGGAAGAGTCTGGCCCAGGGGGCCCAGGGGCTCCCGGGATAAAGTCAGCAGCACTCCCATGAGTATGTGCCTGATCCCTCTGGCCCCAAAGAACTCCAAGAGGAACCATGTCCTGAGTCGAGGAGATAGGGGAACGGAGAGGCACCTGCTGATGCACACGTGGACCCCCTGGGGTAGGCAGCTTGGGAAACTGTCACTGCTTACAGTTCTCAACCCCCAGATCTGAGCTCCAGAGGAAAACAAGAACCCTGGGGGGCCCTGGAAGCTCCTGAAAAGAGAATGCCCGACATACTGGATGCCCAGCAAAGTAGGGCTTTTGGAATAGACAGACGACAACTTCAGATAAGAATAATAAAAATAAGAATCTGAAAGCTTTCAAATGTGGCACCAAAAAGATCTATGGGAATAAATAAAAAGAGGAGTTTTGCTGGAAATTAAAGAAGAGGATGATCCCTGTAAAGGGCCAAATTAGTGGCTTACAAGACCACATGGAAGAAATATCTCAGAACACAAAGCAAAAGGCCAAAAGATGAAAATCATGAAGGTTGGGGTCCTCAGAAATAACTCAGGGTCACAGGAAGTCCCTTGGAAGCCAGCAGTTGCTACAGAAAGACATCAACCACTGAAAGCAGACTGAGTCCAAAGACCAGCTCTGCCACTTACCCACTAAATGTCAATGGATAAGCCATGACACCCCTCCATGCCTCAGTTTTTCCAGCTATGAAACGGGGCTGGTCATTAGTGCAACCTCACAGAGCCATCGTGAAGATTGAATGAGAGCTCCTGCTTATGTCTAGCAAACAATACATGCTTGATAAACCATGGTGGTAAAGGGGACCTCATTCAGATGCATCTCTATCTGAAATTAGACAATCACGAGAGATGGGGAAGGGAGATAGGTTTGGGCCGACTCCACCACGGACCCCGTAGCGTGACTTGGAGACATGACTACAGACCCCTGCTTCCCCATTTCTCAACCCACATATTAGGGGAAACTAAAGCTTCCTCCTCTCAGATGCGGGAATTTCCCCTAACCCCAGGTGAACAGTTGACTGGACCAATGGTCCCCTGGGTGGAGAGCTTGGAACAGGATGCCCACCCACTCCGCAGTCTATGGGCTGCATGGGGGGCTGGTTTCAGTACTGGTGAGTTGGGGACAGGTGTGGAGGTGGTGGGGAGACAAGTATAGAAGGAACAGCAAATGAAATTAATGCCGGCCTCCCTCACAGCCCTCCCCCCACTCAGAGCCTCCTCTCCATAATCGCCTGCTCTCAGTCAAAACAGGAACAATTCTAATAGTCGTGGGCATTTGTTGATCAATAAATTAATTGATTAGGAGAATGTCTACTCACCCTTGTATACAATTCAGGGATTTTTCCAAAGGAATTGCCCTGTTGAGTTGTGCTCACTGGGGGTAGTACCAGCTTTCTAGGGGATGGTTTTGATTGTCATAACAGGGAGAGGTACCTCTGGCATAGAGCAGGTGTTACAGGCTTAATTGTGTTCCCCCTAAAAAGTTCATGTGTTGAAGTCTTAACCCCAAGAACCTCAGAATGTGACTGTATTTGAAGACAGGGTTGTTAAAGAGATAATTAAGGTAAAATGAAGTCATTAGTTTGCGCCCTAAGCCAATACAACGGGCGTCCTTATAAGAAGAGATTAGGCCCCGGCTGGTGTAGCTCAGTGGATTGAGTGCAGCCTGCAAACCAAAGAGTCACGGGTTCGATTCCCAGTCAGGGCACATGCCTGGGTTGCGGGCCAGGTCCCCCAGTGGGGGCCACGTGAGAGGCAACCACACATTGATGTTTCTCTCCCTCCATTTCCTTCCGTCTAAAAATAAATAAATAAAATCTTTTTTAAAAAAAAGAAGAGACTAGGACACAGACATGCACCGAGGGAAGACAGCCATGTATAAGCTGAGGAGAGAAGTCTTACCAGAAACCCACCATGCCAACACCTTCATTTTGAACTTCCATTCTTCACAACTGTGAGACAATATATTTTATATATTTTTGTTGTTTGAATCAATCTGTGGTACTTTATTATGGCAGCCCCAGCAAGCTAACACAGTGGGTAAGGACCACACGATGAAATGGCATTTTGAGAAGCTCTAACATTGCAAGAGCTAATAGCCCCAGAAGGTCCACTTGGCAGTAAAGTGAAATACTTCATCAAAGATCTTCACAAACCACAAATAGTTCAAAGGCACAGGCAGGTAGGTATCTCCATTGCTGTCCTGAGGATCTGACCAAGTCACAGCCCGGCTCGGCCACACTGGGTGGGAGTCTTGTCTTTCAGTTGGTCTGCCTTTCCAGGCATTCCATGGGCCAAGTCTAGCAGAGGTCTAATTCCACCGCCTAGCTTGATCAGACCTCACCTGGGACATTGTGAAAGTTGCTTTTCAGGAATAATCTTGCCCCATCTGCTTCCCAGTAGCTGGTGCAAATCAGATAGACAGTAAGGAAGCCCACTCCCAGTGCATCATGGTTCAGAGGACCCAAGTTATTTTGAGCTCCAGTTCAATCAATCAGACCACAGGCCCCCAGGGCACACATCACTTCCTAAGTGTCATGATCAAGGACTTGGTGAGCTTCCTCCAGATCCCAGAACTGGGAGACCATCACTAAGACATGTCCCTCCAGCTCATCATCAACTGTGAACTGAATATGTGTGTCCCTCTCCCAAAATGTGTATGTTGACACCCTGTCCCCAATGTGATAATATTCAGAGGTGGGGCCTTTAGGAAGTGATAAGGTCATGAAGGTAGGACCCCCCTGAATGGGATTAATGCCCTTATAAAGGGGACCCCAGAGAGCTCCCTTGTCCCTTCTAACATGTGAGGACACGGCAGAAAGAAGCAGCCACGAACCAGGAAGCAGGCCTTCACCAAACACTGACTCTCCCTGCACCTCGATCTGGGGCTTCCCAGCTTCCATAACTTTAAGAAAGAAGTTGTTTAGGGGCCACACAGTGTGTGGGGTTCTGTGACAGAAGCCTGAATGCACTAAAACACCATCCAACTGAACAAGGCCCCAAGTCCTCACCCTAGAAACAGTCTGGCTTACATCCCAGGGAACTTGGTACATCCAGGCTGCCGGTCCCATCTCAGGCGCCTCCAAATCGATTCATGGAGATGCAGGGCCTTCCGTGGAAGGGCAGGAGGTTCTCATCTCCAAGAGCCAAGGGGCAGTCAGGCACAGACTCCCACCCAGTCACCCAGTCTCATCCCTGGGGCTCAACAGGAACATTTCCGCTCACAAATCCAATACGTAGCTTTGTTGCAAGAGAGGTCATTCCAAGTGCCACCTGTGTTCATGCTGCCACAGTCCTCATCATAAATATTGTTAGGTTCTGCTGGTTCCCAGTAGCTGAACAGAAGAGAAAGTGGGTGTGAGAGTGGTGAATAGGCAGAGCACAGGGTATTTTCCTGGGCAATAAAACTACTGTTCTACATGATACTGTAATGGTGGACACATGACGTCAACATTGTGCATTTGCCAAAACCCGTAGAATGTGCAACGCTTGGAGTGAACCCTAACATAAAGTATGGACTTCAGTTAATAATAATGTGTCCATATTGGCTCATTGATTCTAACAGATGCACCACACAGATGCAAGGTGTTGATAACAGAGGAAATTGTGTGCTGGAGCAGAGCATATAGATAGCAAATCGCTGTACCTTCAGCCCAATTTTTCTGTAAATTAAAAAAAATAATTAAGTCTATTAATTTTTTTTAAATTGGGGGAAAAGGTCTTCGTGGTCCAAGACTTCCTCTTCTACCTAATCACTTCTCTCAGCCTCTCAGAACTATCTGAAGATGCTGCATTATCCCCTTCACCACAACTTGTCTGTCCTAACTCAGCCCCACCTCTTCCCTCCTGAATCATTTTCCTGCATCTGGTCAATGTCTGCCTCCTCTTCCAAAGAACACTCCCTTTATATGCCTAATTCTCCCAATCTTCCAAGTACTGAAATGTCTTAGGTCAGGACAGATCCTTGTTTGGTGACTCAGGTGCATGGTATTTATTAAGAGACACAAAGGAAAGAAGGAGTGAGAGAAGCAGGATGGGACAAGGGGTGGAGGTGAGCAAGGATGTGGGTTAAGCTGAATCTAGCCTCAGCCCAATCCCACAGGGACCTCTGGAATGTGAATAGCATTGCAGAGTTGTCCCAACTTGAGACAAGTTGTCCAGCCTTCTCTAGCCAGTCATTGGTTGTGGGCTGACCCCAGTGGGAATAGGGCAACCTTCTCGGTGAGCTGACTTCCATTCAGCTGAGGACAACTATCTGGAGAAAGCATAACTGTGACCCTTTCACAGCCAATGCCCTTTGCTGGCAGGTGGATGTCCCAGCCCCATGAAGGGATCTGAGCTGGGCACCCACAGTGCCATGCCACGTGGGCCACCTTTATTGACAGAGCTGTGCCTCCTTCCAGGGTCCTTTATAAAAAATGAGATCCCCAGACAAAACACTAATATCTCTAATAATAATAATAAAGAGCTCCTAGAAATCCATAAGAAAAAGACCAAAATTCCAATATAAAAAAACAGAAGATATGAACAGATAAGTCACGAAAATGTAATACATATGGCTATTGAACATATGTGTTTTGTCACTATATGAGAAATGCAAATTAATACTACACTGGGATTTTATTTTTCACTTGTAATTAAACCAACAAAATTCCAAAAGTTTGATGAACATGTGGGCCAAAAAACTATAGTCAAACTGCTGAGAGGTTAAATTGGTATAACCAGTATGGGGGACAATTTGTTTATATTTATTTAAAATACAAATACAGCCCTGGCTGCTGTGGCTCAGTGGATTGAGTGCTGGCCTGTGAACCAAAAGGTCACGAGTTCGATTCCCAGTCAGAACACATGCCTGGGCTGCAGGCCAGGTCCCCAGTAGGGGGCGTGCAAGAGGCAACCACACAGTGATGTTTCTCTCCCTTTCTCCCTCCCCTTCTCTAAAAACAAATAAAATCTTTTTTAAAAATAAAAAAAAATACAAATTCATACACTCCTTCAGAAAGTGAAGTCTAATGGCTGAGAGAATAGACTTTGGAGCCAGGTTGGTTGGCACTGCCACCTGCTAGCTGTGTAACCTTGGGCAGGTTGTTTAACCTTTCTGTGTCTCAGTTTCCTCATCTTTAAAATGAAGATGATAATACTATTTTCCTTACAGGATTATTAAGATTAAACATGTAAATGGGTGAATATCTGTTGAATACAAAAAAAAAAATGAGATCCTATTCATCCTATTTACAAATCAAAATCTTCCTCTTCCTCTTGTCCTATAGCCACTCCACCTTTCTTTTCTCTCTTTTTTTTCCCCAACCATTAGCCTGGGGACTTGATATATTTGAGCAGTTGGCTAAAAGGTGGAGATTATTGCAATGGAGGAAAATCAAAAAGGTGCGAGGACCAGAAGCCCTATCAGAAAATGAGCACCCTAGCCCTCCCTGTCCTGTCCAGTCCAGCCTGGGATTCTGGAGAACCTGCTGGCTTGGACCACACAAGGACTCACAATGAGCAGAGAACTCAAGAACTCCAGATACTTGCCTCAAAGTGACAGGCGACCCATCCAGCCACTCCCATTTCCCTTCGTGCTCCTTGTCACTCAGACCCAGCCAGTACACCCGTGGAGAGCGGTGAGCCTTGGCCACGAAGTTCTGCAAGTACAAACTCTATTCATCCATCGATTCTTCTACATGACCCTCAGGATGAGGGTCCCCCCTCTGTTCTGTCCCACACTTATTTAGGGCTTTCGAATGCCACCCCCAAAGTCCCTCCCAGCCCCTGTGGCATCCAGAGCAGAATCAACACCTTCCTCCTCCTTGAGCATGTGCAGTGAGAATAATTATGTTACTTTCTCACAAGACCTGTGAACTGCTCTGTGCTTCAGTTTCCTCATCTGTAAAATGGGATAATAGTAGCTACCTCCTCATGGAGTTGTGAGGGATAAATGAGTTAATAGCATAAAGTGCTCAAAACAGTGTCTGACACACAGTAAGTACTGTGATGCATTCACATTTAACATGATAACATTTAAGGGACATTTTAATAATAACTGATGTCTTGGTTTCCCGGGCACTTCCACCCCACCCTGCAGTCCTGACCTGCATTCAGGCAGAAAAGGAATCCATTACTTCAGAAAAAGAGTGTGAAGGAGAAAGAAAGGAGAGGAGTGGAGCTTCCTGCCCTTTAGTATTTGAAAAGCCCAGGTTTGGGGGAAAAGAGAAAGGACTTGAGTCAAAGACAAAAGATTAGGAAGAGAATGTCATGATTAAAAACAACTCCTGTCATGGCAAATCGACCTACGACGAGAGAAACCAGCTGAGCAGTTGCCCGGGGCGGGGAGTGTGGAGGTCAGTGTTCTAAACCTGGCTTGGGTTGCCAGTTACATGGCTGTATGCACATGTCAAAGTTGAATGTACATTTAGGGTCTGGGTATTTTACTGTATGCAAATCACACCTCACTCACCCAATACTCAATCGATACTAAGATTCTTGAAAAATTGGAGAGGAGAGAATACAAAGGGAAAAAAATGTTACGAAGCTGCAGGCGTAGTGGGTGCCAGAGAGAGGGGCTCTGCATTCATCCCCAGTGAGCCCCAAGTGATGGACAAAACCCCAGATGGGGTTGGAGACTCAAACAGTCGAGGGGACCTGGACCCTTGTCCCTCGGTAAAGCCCCGGAGAGCTGTTGGGAAACCAGAAAGACAAAAGGGCTGCTTGGCCTATCCGATTAGAGTAGTGCCTAGCACATAGCACATAATGAGCACTCAGGAGATGTTGGTTGAGGTAATAAATTAATAAGTGAGCTATGGGCTTGGCACAGAGTATCACATTTGATCCTCACTGTGACCACGGAAGCAAGCATCATTATTATCGCCATTTTATAGATGGGTAAACTGAGGCACCAAGAGGTTCAATAACTTGTCCAGGGTCACTCAGTCAGTGAACACCAACTTGGTAGGCAGACATGGAGGACCAGACCATGGTCCCCTCCACCGTGACTCCACAGAAGCTGTCCACTCGGAAGACAAAGAGAGGATCCCAACGGGCTACGGACTAAGATGAGCTGTCTACAACCCAGGTGTAATGGGAGCTCAAAAAAACTAAATGAGTTATTTAAATCAAACAAAGGAATATTTTTCTTATGCACCTGAATTTAGGGAGTATGATTTATACGTGCCCCACTCACATTATCTAATTTAATCCCCCAAACCCCTTCTACGTTAGCTACTCATACAAATGATGCTATGAAACGGAAGACTGAAAACACAGGGAGGACCTACAAGAAAAAATAAAATAATAAAAAATCTTAATAACAAAGTAATAAATGTATTTAGTATCTTAAAAATAAAAATCTAATAAAAAGTAATTAATTAGTTATCCTAACAAAATCCAACCAAATCAATGATCGCATTAAAATGAACATGGTCTAAAAAACACCAGTTAAAAGCTGGGGATTGTCAGATTGAATTTTTGAAAAATAAGACCCGACTGCATGGTGTCTATAAGAAATCCACTTTAAAAATAACACAGAGAGGAGTTAAAAGTACAAGGCTAGGAAAAGACACACCACGGGAACGCCTGGGCTCCCGCCTGGCTCCGACGGGATTCTCAGTGCGCTGCGCCTTTGTTCCCTCACCCGTGATGTACAAATGACACGTGCTGCGCACAAATGGTACCACTACCTAACAGCAGTAGTGCTAAGTAATAAAATTATTTACAAATATTTCAATTCTCCTTCTGCATACGCACAGGTAAAACTGTTTCACACAGTTTTTCCCACCGTAAAGCACAGGCATGCCACGAAAGTGCGCTCACGTGGAAGCTATGAGTCCGGGTGCGATTTGCCCCAGACACTTTGACCACTGAGCTGTGCAGTCTGTTACTTCAGAATAACATACCCTTTCCTGATCCACATAAGAATTTAAAGGTTTTTTATGAGGACGATGTTAATTAACACAGGTGAGATGTTTGGAATACAGTCTGGAGAATAGAAAGTGTTACCTAGGAGCTAGCAAACTAAGACTTGCAGAAAATAAGTAAACACAACCAAGACTTGAACTCAAGCAAGGCACACCCTCCTAACCTCTGTATGATATTACATCAGTAAGAGCTTGTTATGAAAAGTTTCAGTGGCTCAAAAGCAATTCCAGTTTCGTTCTATCCAGGCCAGGAAAGGATGTGTAAACCTGGGAGAGAAGCAGGCTGACCCTGCCAGTTCTCATGGGCTTGGAGGGGACAACTCACCTGCTCAGCAAAGCTATTGATGATGACCAAGTGAGAGTAATTCTCTTGGCAGAACTTCCGGGCTTCATCCCACGACTTGGTGTTTGGGGAGAAGTAGTAGCACTTGCCCTGAAAAGGGAGCCAGCCCTCAGGGCAGGTGACCCTTGAACAGTCTGGGAACAGGATAGACTGCAATGAGAATCACTCCCACGGATTTGTGCAATATGCCAGCTTTGCCATGCCCCACATCTCAGGATAGTTCCCCAAGTCCCACTCACCTAATAAGCCCCGAAGTTCCACCAGGGACTGGTTGGCGTCAGCTCTTACTTGGTCAATGTCCTTCTTCAGGCCAGCGAGCCCCGCCATGCCAGTCACTGTCAGCAGGGAGGGCAGGAAGGTTAGAGACCCAAACCCCCATCTACCCACTCATCCAGCACTGACAGCAGACACAGCAGAGAGAAGCAAAAGTCGCGCTCTCCGCTGTACCCACTTTCTTGTGTGTGGTACTACAACTCAAAAACAACATGCTCGCTGCCCAGGGGGGATTCTAGAGTGGCTCAGAGAAAAGATTGATCTCTGGGGCTTGGGGAAGAACGGGGATGGTGGGCTTCCTGGAAGTGGTGGGTTTTGAAGGAAGAGAGTGATTCAGTTACTGTGAGGAGGTGGGACACAGTAGGCACCTTGGGAGCAAAGGAACTGAGGCAACTATGTTAGGGAAGGCTGGTACAGTCGAAGTTGAGGGAACCTCATAGGAGCTTGAGTGCAAAGCAGGATGAGAGCCAATGTCCTCTTCTTTGAATGTCAAGCAAAGGGTTTTGTATTGGAATCTGGGCAGTGAGAAGTCACTGATCACTGGTGTCGGGGGAGGGAGTGTGGAATGCAGTGGCCTTCAGACTTCAGCAGTCATGGTGAAGATCATGCTAGCCCCGAAAACTTTCTACAACTAATGGGTGTATTTCCACCGCTCCCACACAAACTTAACCTCTTCCAACACTCCCTAGGATCATCCATAGGTGGTCCTTTAGTTAGACAAGCCAGAAATATAAGATACATAGACACAGGTAGACAAAGAGGTAGAGACAGGGACATACAACAGCCCTGACACCCTTCCCTCTCACTCACCATCATTCCCAGTCAGTCCATCCCCAGGTCTGCTCAACACGATCTCCTAAACCTTTCATTTCACACACTTCTCTCCATCCCCATAGCCACAATCCTCATGTAAGTCATCGTCGCCTCTCACCTGTCCAATCACCACACTCCCCTTTGTGCTGAAACAGTGGTGCCTCCCACCACAGAGCCTTGGCACATCCTGAGACCCTCACCCCTTCACCTGGTTAATTCCTCTCTTTCTTTACTCGGCTGCAATTCCGTTCTTGAGGGAAGCCCCGTATGACCCTCCCAATAGGCCTTGGGAGGTCAAGGCGCCTTGTTAGACTTTTTCATAGAATCACTTTCCTCTTCCTTTAGACTCATCATCAAAACTTGAAATTTTATACTTTGGAGATGAAAATTTGATAAACAGCTCTTTAACACCTGTGCCGTCCAACAGAAACGAAATGTGAGCCACAGGGGTAATTTGAAATTTTCTACTAGTCACGCTTTTTAATGTCAAAAGAAACAGGTAAAATTACTTTGAATGCTATTTCTACTTATCCCAACATGTCCAAAATATTATTGTCTCAGTGCATAATCAATATTAAAGATTATTATTATCAATATTATGAAGGTATTTTACAGCCTTGTTTTGCAGCAAGACTTTGACATGGGTGTGCACTGCAGACTTGCAGCCCATCTCGGTTCAGAACAAGCACATTTCAAGTGCTCGGCAGCCACAGTGGCTCATGACGGCCATGTTGGGCAGCACAGGTGTGTGTGCGTAGACACACACACACACACACACACACACACACACACACACACACATTCCACAGCACCCGGGCCTATGTCTAACGAGTTCACCATCCTGCCCACCCAACCTCGACCCTGGTGCCTGGCGAAGCACCTGGCAAAGATGATCCTGGAGCCAGGCCTGAGGATCACAGCTGTGCTCAGTATGCATGGCACAAAGGGATGGCTGGAAACACTCACCATTCGCCTGCCACGCCCTCTGCTGAAAGCTTAACATCTTCAGTTCTTCCACCACCTCCTGGTCTATGAAAAGGAGTCCAGCTTGAACCCAATTCTCCTGTACCCCATCCCCAGTCTTCCCACAAACCCATCCTCACCCTACTCACACTTAATCAAGGTCACGGCCAGACCCGTGCAGGCCAGGAGCAGTGACACCGCCACCAGCATGCACAGGAAAACCATCCGTCTCTCCTCTTGGTAGCACCCAAGGTCCCCAGACTTCTGACTGAGCCAGGGAACTGGAGTTGCTGGGGCAGGGAGCGGCAGGGATGGGGACAGAGAGTCCAATACTGGTGCTTGAGAGAGTGCAGAAAGGAACCTTGAGCCCTTCTCCAAAAGGAAGGGGACAGAGGTCTATGGTCATGGCTATGTCACCTGATGGGGTCAGCAAGAGGGTGTTGGGCAGAGAAAACCCTGAAGAAACCCAGAGCATTTATGGAGCACTTCCTGTGTGCCAAGCATTCTGTTACAGCCTTATGGCATAACAGAATTGGACCCTCACCCTTATGGCATAGATGTATGTAAGTAAACTGACAGATAATGCGTGACTTGGACCCAGCTCTGCCCTTACCCTCTACAATGTATTGTCTTCTGACCTCCAGAAGCTACTGCCCAAGGTGCTCCCCATTCAAGGAAGCCTATGGACCATTGCATCTGGGGCAGAGAATGTTTCTTATACCTTATATGCAAGCAGGAGGCAGGGCCCGCAGAGTATATGGCAGACACCCTGGGCCTCTTGGGGTCTAGTCTAGACTCAGGGAGAAGTAGCTTCTGAGAGGAAACCTTTCTCTGCCCTATGGTCTCAATCTAGAACTCTAGAACTGAATCAAATACACTGGCTACTGTGAGAGGAGAGATAGGAGAATATACAGAGGACTTACTTACTGGCTTGGGGTGGCTGGAATGGAGGATGGTCCGGAGAGATGCCTGGGTGAAAGAAGGAGAGAGTTTTATACAGAAGTTGCTGAAAGACTCTTTCTTCCAAAATCAACAAGGTTTCATCCCCTCTGATTTGTTTTCTAGTCAGAATTGGGGGGCTGGGGAGAGGACTTCCAGGTGTCCCCTTTCAGGCTTCTTGAAGGGTTTTCTCATGGCTCACCCAGTTGAGATGTGTAGATGACAGGGGTCAGATCCAGGCCTGGAGGGGATCAGAAAGATAATGCTCATGTAGAGCAAGACATCAGTTAGGTGAACACAAAAGTCCCAGCCCTAGATTCTCACCTGTGATCTCCAGGTGCTTGTGGGGAAGTGGAGGGCATTCTGGATTTCTTCCTGAGGAGGAAGGAAAGGTTGCTCAGGCCCAGAACAGGGCAAAGCCAGCACTAGGTCTCCTGTACCCCAAGCCCCAGCTCACCTGCCCTTGGAGGCCTTGGTGGAGCCAGTGAACCTGAAGAAGAGAAGCTCAGAGTTAGAGCTGGTCTGGATGAAAATGAGATCGAAGGCAGTGATGGAAATGAGGTTGAGGTTCTAATAGATGGGGTTGGGCATGAGAATAGAATGGGGGATAGAGACAGGGACAGAACTGAGATACAATAACTAACCATCCTGGACTATCCAAGACTTCCCCAGTTTTAAAACTGAAAGTCCCACATCCCAGGAAATCTTTCATCCCTGGGCAAACTGGAACAGTTGGTCACCCTAAATTAAATACATGGGTAAGTTTGAGGATGGGAATGAAGTCAAGGTTGGGGTTGGCATGAGGGTTGGATTGGGATGAGGGTAGGGTTGGACATGGGTCCGGGAAAGTGATGGAAAAGGGAGTAGGGTTGTTGTTGTTGTTTTTTTAATCCAAAGCCCAGTCTTTTTTTTTATTATGCCACTGAAACCAAGGGGAAAATCCTCCATGCACACAAAATACCAAACATTGGAAAAACAAATCGTTTGGGTCTTGACAAGAGAACTTCAATTAAGCGATCTGGCTAGCCTACCCCTCCAGTGAAAGTTTTTTTCTGGTTGCAGTAATCTGAAGGGAGTAGACCTGTGATTCAGGATGTGGTTGAGATGAAAAGTGGGGTCGTGGTTGTGTTGGGGGATGGGGAAAAGTTGAGCTGGGATGAACTTGGGTTTGAAAAAAGGGAGGAACTCGAGTATGGGTTGTAGTTGTGTTGGGGCATGATGATGGCACTGGATTTTGAAATGGAGATGGGGATGGAGAGATATTATAGCTGCACTTGGATCTGGGGAAGGGGCCAAGTTTGGGTAAGGGGTGGCCCTGAAGAAGAGGATGGGGTTAGTCTGGAGCTGGGTTTGAGAATCATGTTGGGACCACATTAGAGTTGGAGACGGGAAGTCAAACAGCAGAGTCCCATTCACCTCCCACCTCATCCAAGCCCCACGGAGCCCTGAGACCTCCCAGGCTGGCCCCAGTCTAGACTCGGAAGTGGAGGGTGTGGACCCGCATCCCACATGGAATGGCCCCCGTCCATAGTCACCAAGGCAGCCCAGGTGTGGGCCATCCAAGTCTAAAGGCAAATCTGGGCCCTGGCTGTGAATGTCAGAAGGTTGGGGAGCCCACGGTCCACTCTTGTTTCTCAAACACCAGCTTTCCTGTCTTTGGGTCTTTGCATCCACCAGTTCTCTTCTGGGCTTCTCTTCCTAGCAAACTCCTCCTCATCTCTCAAATCATACTCTGATGTCCCATCTTCTAAAGCCCCGATCCTCCCACCATTGCAGGCAGAGCCCTCCATTTCCCTCAGGATTTCTCCAGTCTCTTGGTTTACCCGCCTTTAGATCTGTTCACTTGGGGTTGTTCCCAGCACTGACTTCCCCATCATCATCAAGGGCAGGGAAGAGGCATGGGTGCTCCTGCTATCAGAGTGCCCGGCATGGGATAAGCATACAGCAAGCTAACCACATGTCTACAAAGCCCAGCTAATGCCCCCTGGAGACCTAGCTCCCCTTCCAGCCCACAAACCACGTATCTCTTCATCTAGCCTCTGAGAAGTCCTCTTACCTGGCTTGGGAGGAAGGTCCTTGTAGGGAGGCGCCATGTTCTCATAATCATCAGCATCCTCCTCCTCCTCTCTGGTCCCTTCCAGAAGAAAGGCAAGTGAGCACCCAGCCCATTTCCTCCTCAGTCCCTCAAGCCCCAGTTTTCAACCCCAGGGTGGAGATGCTATACCCTGGGTCCTGACCACCCCTGGTTCCCAATCCAAGTCTGGCCAGGGTCATACCTGGCAGGTCCCGGCACTCAGAGTTAGTGTACAGGGTAGGCATGGCTGCAGCTATGCAAGAAACTAAGATGGTGCAGCCAGAACTTTACAGCTTCTGCCCCTTGTCCTTCCTGCTCAGGTTTCTGGGGCTCCTCTCAGTTCCCTTTTCTTTAAAGACAAGTACATGCAAATCCATTTTGATGGGAACCTCCCCCAGACCACACACACACACACCCCTTTATCAAGGCTGGAGTTGGCATGAGGGTTTGGATTGGGGTGAGAGTGGGGTTGAAGATGGGTCAACAACAGTGATGCATGTTAGTAGAGTTGTAATTCAGGATGTGGTTAAGATGAAGAACGGGGTCACAGCTGTGTTTGAGGATGAGAAGAAGTTGAGCTGGGATGAACTTGGGTTTGGAAAAATGGAAGTATGAGTTCATACATAGAAGTAACAATCACAACAGCCCTTGCATTTGAGTTTCTACAGAGTGCCAAGCCCTGGGTGGAAAAGATGAATAAGCTCCTTCCTCCATGGAATTTTCCATCAAGACAGGAGAGACAATAAACCAGTAAAGAAGTAGAGAAATAAACACTCTAATTTTATTGTCTTTCCAATAGTGAATAACTATTATTTTTTAAATAAATAAATAACTAGTACAGAGTAATGGGATAGGATGGGAGCTAATGTAGAGAGGTGATCAGGGAAGGCCTCCTGGAGGGGGTCACATTTGTAACAAGGTGTGAAAGAGATGCTAAGTACTCCCACTTCCAAAGTGAAGTTCTAGGACACTGGATCAGTTAGCTATAGCTGCGTAAAAAAATTGCCCCAAAACTTAGTGACTTAAACAACAGTAGCACTTATATTTTCTGTGGTTCAGAAATGCAAGAGCAGCTTAGCCAGGGGGTTCTGGCTTGGGATCTCTCATAGGCTTGCAGTCAAAATGCTGGCCAGAGCTGCAGTCATCTGAAGGCTCAACTGGGGCTGGAAGAGCCTTTTCCAAGACAGTGCCTTCATATGGCCCTTGGAGGAAGACCACAGTTCCTCACCATGGGAACCTCCCCAAAGGACTGACTGAGCGTCCTCATCACATAGTGGAAGCCAAGGTGGAAACCACAGTTCCTTTTATGGCCTAGACTACAATCCCAAACTATGATCTCCACTCTATTTGTCACATGGACCAGCTGTGAGCTGTTGAGGGAGGAAACAACACAAGGGCATGAACACAGAGATGTAGGGATTGTCAGGGCCATCTTGAAGTCTGGCTACTGCAGTCACATAGACAGAACTTGCAAAGGAAACTTTTTCACACTTAGCTCAACGTTGATGTTGACGGGTGGGTGCTTTCAAAGTGAAAGTTAAAGGGAGAGGGAGAGGACTGCCTTCCCCCATGGGAAAACCAAAAGAGGTGGTTTTGATTCGCACCCAAAACAGCATGAGGTGAAAGGATGGACATAAAAAAAGAGCTGCAGTAGGAGTGGCTGCGTGTTTGGGGGCAGAAAGGATGTGGGAGTTTCCTGTGAGCCAGGTGAAGGTGGTGGATTAACCAGCCTGAAGGCATCTGGAGAACCCTGCCCAAGAGGGCAGCCTGCCTGTATTTCTCAAAAAGAGTGCCGTCAGCCTTTTGGCCCAACAGCCTTAGAAATATCCATGGCTCCTCCCTTCTCTCTCATTCCATGGTTATGGCAAAGGGAATTTTCAAAAGATGTTACCAAGCATATCTCATGTCCTACATGGTCTTATGCAATGCAACCCTGCTACTCCATTAAGGAATAGAGTCTAATTTCTCCTCCTACTGAATCTGAACTGGCCTTAGTGACTCTTTCGTAACAAATAGAATGTGGTGGAAGTGACAGTGGCCCTGCAGCTTCCACCTGGATCTGTCAGAACACATGCTACCAGCACCGTGTTGAAAGAAGGCTCAGCCACATGAGGTCACAGGGAGGTAATCCACTCAACGGTCTCAGCTCAGCCCAGGTGACAATGATTCCAGCCCCCAGGACATTAGAGTCACATTCAGCCCCGAGGCTTCCTATTTTTTAACCAAATGTTAGTAAGCCTGGTTGGCTCTCCCTTCACAATACGTCCAGATCTGAGCACTTCTCACCTCCTGGTCTAAGCCACCATCATCTCTCACCTGAATTATGGTCATAACTTCCACCTTGGTCTATCTGCTGCTCCCTTTGCCCTCCATGTAGTCAACTCAGAAAAGCAAAACATAGGAGCAGAGAGGTGGTTCCCAGGGGCTGGAGGGAGGGCAAGTGGGGAGATGTTGATAAGGGGTCACAAAGCTTCAGTTCTGCAAGATGAGTAAGTGCTGGAGAGCTGGTGAAAGCAATGTGACTAGTTGACAATATTGCACTGTGTACCTAAAATTTGCTAAAAGGGAAGATCTTGGGTGTTCTCGTTACAAAAAAAAAAAAGGAAAGTGGTAGCTGTGTGAGGTGATAAACACACTGGGCGGCTTGGCCATGGGGAACACTTGCGACGTGCATGCACAGCGGGTCATCGTGTGGCCGCCGTGAGTACGTGCATTTCTGATGGCTGATTTAACTTCAGTGGAGCTGAAAGAAAAGCAAACAATGGTCTGTCTCTATTTAAACTTTTGATATTTGGTTCATCATGAATTTTTTTAATTTCTTTTTATTTTTAAATATTTCATTGATATATCATTTCTCTTTGAAGGAAAAAGAAGTCTGAAGTCAGGGTGTCAGCAGGGTGGTGCTCTCTGTGGAGGCTCTAGGGGAGGGACCTACCGGCCTCGTCCAGCTTCTGGGGGCTCCTGGCAGCCCTTGGCTTGTACCCACATCACTCCGATCTCTGCCTCTGTCCTCACATGGCCTGCTCTCTGTGTGTCTCCTGGTCTCGAAAGTCTCTCTCCTTTCTCTGAAGCTAGATGCTATACTGGTGGCCTGACAGACACAGATAAAGGCCATGAGACTAAGGAAGGCAGTTCTGGAAAAGGCAAGAAAGCAGACTCTCCCACTAGTTCCTCAGGGGCAGGTGGCCCTGCAGATACCTTGGTTCATGTGAAAGCCATGGGAAACAGTTTGAACTTCTGACCTCCAGAGCTATAAAAGAATTATTTCTGTTGTTTTAAGCCACTAAGTCTGTGATGATTTAGTATAGTAACCATAGGAAAGTGTTACATACCCCAAAGGACAAGACACCAGTTCCCCTTTTAGGGGCTTTCCACTACCAATAAAAGGAACTACAACTCAAGTTCCCTTTAAAAACAAAGAAATCCCACCTAGCCCACGTACAAATTAGAGCAACAGACTGGGTTGCTGTAACAGGGATTCAGAACAAGGGTGGCCTCCACAAAACAGAATTTATGTCTCACCTCACAGTCTCAATATTGGCAATCAGCAGTCTCCCCAAGTGGGAAACTGTCCACAGCACAGAGGGAGGTGGGGGGCCTCAGCCCTGGCTGAGGCGGGAAGTGGGCAGCAGACCAGCCTCCCTCTCCAGAGGAAGCAACCTGGGGGCCAGGTTGTTCCTGCTACTCTGAGTGATGGGGGTGGTCCCATTCTACTGAAGCAGAGGTCTGTGAAGGAAGCAAGGAAGCACTGTCTGCCCAGCAAACACACGTGGAACACACATGGGGAGCATGTGTGTGGATATGTGGGGTCAGGGAAGAGGGAGGGGACAGAGGTAGGAGCAGGCTACTCCAGCCAATAAGACCAATAACATCTCTGCCTATGAAGAGTGTCTTCTGAGGTGGGCAGGCCTGGAGCAAGGTAAGTGTGGTGAAGACTGGATGGTCTCACTGCGTGGGAATGATGGGCACATGGCTAAGGCCATCCCTCGGGGCCTGGCTCACAGCAGGCACTGAGGAACTGGCAGTAGAGTCCAGCCCCATCCACTGGGTATAACATAAGACCATGGGCCCAGGCTGCCCCCTGCTCTGCCCCATTCTTGCTGCGTGACCTCAGGGAAGAAAAACATCTCTGAGCAACCATCTCATGATATGTCGAAAAGGGGTGGGGGTTCCAGCGGTCCATTCATCCATTCAACAGATATGTACTGACCACCTACTATGTGTTAGGTCCTGTGCTAGGTACTAGGGATCCATTGGTGAACCCTACCCTTACCCCCAAAAAATCCAATAAAAAGGAAGATCACAGAGCAATAAAAAAAAGGAAGATCACAGAGCAAAAATCACACAAAACATGGTCTCAGACCAGAACCAAATTAAACTAGAAATTACAGAAAGATTATCTGGAAAATCTGCAAATATTCAGACATCAAGTCACATCCACCAGTCAAGAGGAAGTCAAAAATTAAAAATATTTTTAATTGAATGAAAGCGAAAGTGGGGTATAGAAAAAATAGCACTAAGAGGGAAAGTTGGGACATTAAATGCTTATGTTTAAGAAAGTGAACAGGTATATTTGAAAGTTGCTAGGAAAGTAAAATTTTTTTTGTTATTTTTTCAGGTAATATTCCTAGAAATATCTTTTTTACATGTGCTGCTAGACCTTCTCTACATGCATCACAGAACTGTCGACACATCCGTTCACCAAAACAACTCTGTTCAGAGCTACACGCACAAGGAACACTCGTAAACACAGGCATTTTCACTGTCTTTAAACACACCACTGCGTGCATTCCAGAATGGATGCCCCGTCCACACCCGTTCAGAGAGTAGATCGTAAGAGTTCCCATCACAAGAAAAAAAACTAGCTGTGTGTGGTGATGGATGTGACCTAGACTTACTGAGGTGATCATTTTGCAAGATATGCAAATATCGAGTCATTACATTGTCCCCTGAAGCTAATATACTGTTAAATGTCAGTTAAATCTCACTTTTAAAAGAACAAGAAGAAGGCGATCAGGGAAGGCCCGACCATTGAAACAGACGGAAGGCGACATGGGGGGGCGGGGGGGTGTCGCCTCGAGTATCTGGAGGAAGAGCACTCCAGGCTGTGCGCAGGCCCTGAGGACACAGCTCCTGTTGCGGTGGAGACACAGGAAGTCTTGGACCCAATGTCCCCTTTACTGTGACTTTCTTCAATGACCCCAATTAGAGTCCGAGGCCAGCCCTTCTCGTACACCCCACCCCTCACGTTTCTCCTTAACGGTTGTCACCACCTGACATCCCATGTGTCTCGTTTCTTTGTCTTGCCCACTGCCTGTCTTCCCCACCATCAGAAGCTCAACTCCACTGCCTGGCACCCAATGAATGTTTGTAGAATGAATGAGTGACCACCCCACCCACCAAGCCCTGACTAAGGCCACCGAGGCAACCTGGCCTCTCCGGGCTCACTTGCGCCTCCAGCGCCAGCCAGCCAGCCACCTTCACTGCTCCCGGACTACCTTAGGGGCGAGCATCCTGTCTTTCCCCGGGGGCTTTCTGGCCAGGCCTGACTGACCTTGTTTTTCCTCCTCCCCCAGAAATGAATTACCCAGAGCTTCCAATCTCCCGACCAGCAGACCATGGCAAGGCACAGACGCTGCCCAGAATTTCCTTCTCCACCCCCGGTCCCACCCTGTGCTAGGTACGGGACCTCTGAGGCTGTTCTTCTCACAGAACACCAAAGCAGCCTCTGCCCGGGGCAGGAAGAAGGAGGGGCGGAGATGCTGCAGGCCGTGACCTGGGGCACCTGGGGGGCACGGGTAGGGGAGAGATGGTTGGTAGAGAAAAAACAGGAAGGTTGTGGGCAGGGGAACAGACACCTGGCCCCCTCCCCTCACTGTCAGTCAGGCTGCCTAATACCACTGTCACCCTAACATCGGCTCCCCAGGCCCCCACTCTGAGTATGGACAGGACAGGTGGACGTACCTAAGTCCTGGGACCTCAGGACAGAGTGGGCCACATTCCGCCCCCCACCCAGTCATTCCTGGGTTGGACCCCAGTGTGCTGGGATTAGGATGTCAGGCCTTTGGGAGGTGACTGTGTCGTGAGGGTAAACCCTCATGAGTAGCGTTAGTGCCCTTATAAAAGGGACCCCAGAGCACTCCCTCCTCCCTTCCCCCATGTGAGGACACGGCAGGAAGTTGGCCATGTACGAGCGGAAGATCAGCACCCTGATCTTGGTCTTCCAGCCCCTAGAACTGTGAGGAAAAAAATTCTTTTATAAGCCGCCTGGTCTGTGGAACTTTGTCACTGCGGCCCAAACGGACTGAGACAGCGTGTGAACTGTGAGATGCCCACCTGGAGGTGCCCAGTCGGCGGCTGGATACACCTGCCATGCAGGGGACAGGACACATCTCTAGACAAATTGGGGAGTTATCCACCTAAAGGGGGCACACTCATTTCCTAGTGCTGCTGAACCAAATGACCACCAACTGGCTGGCTTCACCCAACAGGAACTTATTCTCTCACAGCTGAGGAGGCCGGAGATGCGAAGCGAAGGTGTCAGCAGAGGCGTGCTCCCTCCGATGGCTCTAGGAGCCCCTTGGCTTGTGGCTGCATCACCCCAAGCTCTGTCTGCACCTCCCCCGGGCCTGCTCTTTCCATGTCTCCTCTTCCGTTGGTGCTAAATCTTCTGTCTTTCTCTTGTAAGGACACATTGGATTGGTGGCCCACATCGTCAATCCAAGATCATCTCTAGATTTTTCATTACATTTTCAAAAGCACTTTATCCAAATAGGTCACATTCACAGGTTCCGAGGATTAGGGCATGGATATACCATGGGGCGGGGGGCGGGGGAGGGGGCAGCAGTGAACCTGCTACAGGCTGTATTTAAAGCCGCACATGAGGCTGTGAGTCCACAGAGATACCGTTTGCCCCCTCTTATCCTCTCGTTCACTTCTGTGTCCTCAAGTTCTGACAGCCATTCATCAAAGAGGCATGTAGTAAGTAGTAATAACAATAAGTACCGCTTATCTAAGCCTATGTGATAAGCACTTCTATAAGTACTTCATATAATTAAATCCTTGCAACATTAAAACTAATATTTCCATTTCACAGAGAGCTCAAGGCCCTTGCCCAGGCCACAGGACTAGGATTCTAATCCAGGACATCTGTTCTCTCAAATGGTAGGAATCCCCACCTGGCCCAAGTAAAGGGATCCTACTTGCTTTAGAGGAACTCACCTATTACAAATACAAAATAAATTTACTGAAGAACTCAGGACGCCGCGTTCACAGGAGACAGAGCTGGCATAGAACAACCGTAACTATGCACATCGCTACGTGGCTTTTGGTATTAACACCATTCGGGCCCCAGGGGAGTGCTCCCAGCCTCTCTGGCTGATATCCTAGTGTGTCTGAAACTGCGACTCTCGATTCTCCTTGTGCCGATGATGGAAACGGATGCTGCTTTGGAGTGTGGGGAAGACTTGAGCACTAGACAAGCCGAGGTAGGAGAAAAAACGACTTATCTTGTGTATCACTTTTCTAAGTGGCTTAAAACAGCAAAAATGTAGCCTCACAGTCCTGGAGGCTGGAAGTGCAGAATAAGTTGCGGGCAGGGCCGGGCTCACTGGGAAGGCTCTGGAAGAGGTTTCCTGACTGGGATCCTTTGCGGCCCTTGGCTTGCTGGTATTGCAGAAGCATCACGATTTTTGCCTTCGTCTCATATGGTGTTCTTCCTGTGTGCAGGTCTGGACACCGGTCACTGATTAGGACCCACCTGAATCCAGTATGATCTCATCTTAACTCAATTACAACTGCTAAGACTCTATTTTCAAATTAGGCCACATTCACCACATTCACAGGTTCCAGAGTTAGGAGTTTAACATGTATTTTGTGGGGAGGGGGGCACAATTTAACCCACAGGACTTTGTCTAAAGAAATCTATCTTTGCATAGTCAAGGTATCATTTCCCAACAGAGCCAAGCTCCCAATGAATGACTAGTCCTTGTGTTCCAATGAAGGATTCCAGAGAGACTAACAAGTTAGCACATTTGTTACAGCTGCTCATTGAGGCCAAGAAGTATTTGGTAGTATTAAACAATGCACTCTTAAATTTGCACATATGTAATGGAATAGGTGTGAAATGTAATATCAATTCTTTAAAGTGGCAACTAGAGCTACTAGAATTACAATTTGTTTTATTTTCACAAAAGTATTCAGTAGGATTTATTTAAAATTTCAACTCTAGTTTTTTTAATAAATAACTATTTGCTTATTTAAATTAATCTTAAGTTATTAAAATATTTAATTTGAATAATTTTATTTAAACTTTTGATATTCAAAGAATATATCACTGGTACCGTGCAAGGCTTTTTTTTTTTTTAAAAATTCGAATGTTCTTCAAGAAAAACCATTTTAAAAAATATGATTATAATATTTAAAAATAAAATTTTCACTTGAGCGCTAGCCTCGTGAGCTCAGGGGAGCCCGGTGAGAGTGGGGAGAGGCCCCCGGACCCCCGTCGTGTGCCTTTCACCTCCTCACCCAAGTGGACTTCCAGAGATAAGAAGACCCCACACACACTCCATTGGCGGTCACAGGATCCGGCGAAGGGGCGCGCGGCGCATGTAATGTCTCCATATGGCCGCCAGGTGACGCCAGAAATACAGAAAGTCCTCCGAAGTCGTTCAGCACTACCTTCCCTGTGGCAGCCAGCGCAACCCGGAAGCCGTGACTAGTGAAGGGGGAGTGGTTCCGGGTAGGAGCGAGGTGACCCCGACTGCCTCCGGAATCTGTGGCGGCAGCAACTATGGGGGCGCACCTGGCCAGGCGCTACCTGGGCGATTCCTCAGTGGAGCCTGACCCTCTGCATATGCCCACCTTCCCTCCAGACTACGGCTTCCCTGGGCGCAAGAAGCGCGGTGAGCTCCAATGCGCAGGCGCGGCCGGCGAGAGTGGGGACGCGGTCGCCTTAACCCTGGGGTCCTCAGGGCTGGGTTCTGCATACACCTCTGTCGAGAGGAATCCGAAGACAGGCGTGACCCTGCCTGAGTGTGGTGGCATTCCAGGCAGACGATGCGGTTCTACAAAAATCTGGGGGCCAGAATGGCGATATGGAGCTAATAAGGCGCTGGGAGCTGGGTTTCGTCCTGGAGTTAGTGGGGAGCCATGAGAGGGTTTATCAGGAAGGGCGTGTTCATTGCCTCCTGTCCCGAGGTCAATGCTATTTTTATGCGCAAGAAAAAACAAGGGGGATGAGGCCGTGAGTCTGTCCTGCATGTTGCTTTTTTATGTACTGGGTTGGCCAAAAAGTCCATTTACTTTTTTCCATGAAATAAAAGACATTTTTTATTTTCACCAATAACTTTACTGATTTGGATATTTTGAGTATGTTGGCTATCTCCTGCTATTGGCTTCTAGTGAGTAGAGGCCAGGGGTGCTCCTGAACACCTTCCAAAGCATAAGGCATTCCCACAGCAAAGAATTATTTGGTCAAAATGTCAATAGTACCAAGAAACTTCTCAAACCACTTCTGACACATTCAATCAGCACCTTCTCCATACACTGCACAAATCTTTTTTTGCATTTCAATTGGATTTCTATATTTCTTGAAATACTAAAGCATAATACACCAAGAGTGTTGAATCTTTTCTTTCATCTTTAATACTTAAATTCACCAACTTTAATTATTTTTTAAATGCACGCTGATATGACAGCTGTCACAATACGGTCTAACAAAATTGTTTCAAATGAAGTAGAGCCATCATACAGGAAAAAACTAAACAAACATATTTTGGCCAACCCAATAGTGATATTACAAACATATCAAGTGCCAGTCCTGGGCCCAGGCTCCATGCTGGGCACCGCGGCTGCAGCAGGCTCTGATTAAAGGAAACTAGCAGCCCTGGGTATGAGACAGCAGCACAAGACAGATTTGGGGGGCGGCACCTTGTAATATTAAGGCAGGCTTCCAGGAGGTGATAACTGGAAGCAAGACCTCAGGGGAGTTGAGTAGGAGTTGACCACAGGGAGACCCAGGAGAGAGGAGAGCCAGCATTTGTAGGCAAAGGAGGAAGACAATCAGATTTGCTTTGTCAAAGGTCGTGCTAGCTGCTGAGTGCGATGACTTGGAGGCAGGGAGACCGCTGAAGTGGGGGTTTGGATTTGAGAGAACTTTGGGAAGTGGGAGAATGACTCCTCCAGTGAGTGGCCCAACTCCTGGTAGTTGGTCAGCCCTGCGTGAACCTGCAGCCCCCTGACCCACCTGTCTTCTCACAAGTTAATCGGTCCCTCTGCCTCTCACACCTTGCTTTGCCCTGTCTGTTTTGCAAACACCCACAGCGCCACCCCACCCCCCACCCTGTTCCTCTACTGCTTGGCTAAACCAAGTCCTGGTTAAGCCTAGCTCTCATTGGCTCCTGTCCCTGTACAGCCGAGTGTCATGGGCGAAAACACTCAGCCTCTGTGACTGCACTCCCCATCGGTCCTCTGGTCGACCCTTCGCGCTGCCGTTCTTCCCATTACATTCCCTGGCCCTTTGCTCTGCCGCTCCCTCCTAGACAAGTGTTCCAAGCCTTCTCCCTGACACTGGCACCTTCTTCCCACCTCCTTTCAGCTAGTCGCTTTCCATCCTCTTAAGAACATAAAAGCTGTCAAAAGAGCTCTGGGGGCTCCATGGCAATCCTCTGCCGTTACCACAGATGACCTGGTGCTGCTGCACAAAACCCCCTGTGCCCTCCATCCCAACTTCTCACCTACCCGAGGGCACCCATACCATTCTCCCTTTCTCTTGCAACTTTGGCTTTCCTCCCATCAACATGCAAATAGTTACCTTTTACTGTTTTAAATACTCTTCTGACCACCTCCCCCTCCAGCTATCTCACCACTTCACTGCCACAGCTCTCTCGTAAGTTTCACAAACACACATCATAGCTAAACCCCATTGTCATTCTCAGTTCTAACCAACCCCACTGCAGCCGCATCAGGACCGGTTGATTGCTACACCCTCCTCCCCCGGTTCCCAGGACCCCACACTATTGTCCAACTCACTGTGGGCTCCTTCACTGATACTTTCCCACTCCCAGTCTTGTGAATGTTGGGGAGCCCCAGGGCTCAAGCCTCTGCCTCCACTGGGGTTTTCTGCTAGTTTCCTAGCTTCAAGAGCCTTCTGTGTTCCAGTGGTCCCAGGTTTTTATTTTCAGCTGAGCCTTGACCTGAACCCTAGACTCATGGACCCCACTGCCTGCTTGGCTTCTCTGCACACTCCGCGGAACCAAAGAGAGCCCCTGGCCTGCCCACCAAGCCCGTGCTCTGACCACACACTCAGTCCAAAATCCCTGGGCCATCCCAAGGCCTGTCCTCTCACCTCAAGGGCTTGGCACCTGCTGTTCCCCTACTGAGAACGCTCTTCCCCCAGGCGTCTGCATGTCTGTCTCCCTTACTTTCAGATGCCACCTTCTAAAGTTGTGACCCACCTTGCAGCACTGCCTTTCTCTCCCTTGCTGTAGTTTTCCAATATTTATTAGCATTGTGGACATTCTGTGACGTTAGCTCCACCTGTTCATATTGTGTGTGCCTCCAGGGGCAGGATCCCCAACACAGTCGGTGCTTCATAAATCTTAACTGCTGACCCATTATGCCAGAGCACCAGGTGCTGGTAGCAGTCATGTTGCCATGGAAACCTGCAGGGGACTGTAGGTGGATTACAGGCCTGGGGCTCAGACCCAGGTGAGGGTGGGGGTACCAGAATTAGGGCTCAGCAGTCTATGGGGGTGGCCATCAGAGCAATGGATTAAAATGAGCAAAGGCTCTCAGCAAGAACCTCCAGAAGACAAAGCCATAGAGATGGGAGCAAAGCCGGGAGAGGGCTGGGGTTAAGGGAGAACCAGGGTAAGAGAATGTTCAAGAAGTGTGAGGCTGAGGAAGAGCAGTGTCCAGGGGTCTCAGTTGCCTTGTGTGGGCAGTGCTGGGCAGAGTGTAGAAGGTAGAGAGTTCTGTGCAGGGACAGGAGATGAGGACCTGGTCCTGAGGGAGACAGAGACACGTGGTTCAGAAGCAGAGGGAAGACTGCCGATGAGCTGGGAGATGGCCAGCACAGAGTGTATGCCCACGGCTTCTAAGGGCCCAGTCAGCCTCCTGAAGGTTGATTTGATCTGGGGTCAGGCTTGCCAGGTGGGTGGGGCCCAAGTCCAAGGGCTAGGTCAGCTCTCATTGAGGTAGGCGCTAAGCACTTTACATTAGTTCCTTAAGGCTCACTCAGTTGACTTTGGAGCTGGGGACTGTTAGTCCACTTCTTAGGAGAAGAAGCTGAAGCTCCAAGAGGCCATCCCCTAGCAGGAGGGCAGAGCTGCGTTCCAAGGCACCCCATTAGCCCAGCCCCCACACTGGGCTGTGCCAGCAGAAGGGAGTGCCAGGAGAAAGTGGGCTCTGCAGTGTGGGCTAGAGAGTGACCGCAGAGGGAGGGGAGGGGAAATGAGGATCCAGTGTGGATGCTGAGGTGCCTGGGGTGATGGGGAGGGAGGGGCTCTTCCCCTGTTTGGACTTCAGTGTCCAGGGTCGCCTTTGTGCACATTGGAAAATGACGCTCTGTCAGAAGGTAGCAGTCATCTGCTGCCACATGATCGACCTGTGGGCCCTGGGGGTGGAGGGCGGAGGGGGCCTGAGCTGCTGTGGCTCCTGGTTACCCGTGGGCCTGCTGGCTCTCCCTAGAATCAGGGCAGATGGGGAGCCACCCCAGCCGAGCCCCGCCCACTCCCTCCCCACAGAGATGGTGGCCACGCAGCAGGAGATGAACGACGCACAGCTGGTGCTCCAGCAGCGAGACTACTGCGCCCACTACCTCATCCGGCTGCTCAAGTGCAAGCGGGACAACTTCCCCAACTTCCTGGCCTGCAAGCACGAGCAGCACGACTGGGACTACTGCGAGCACCTTGAGTGAGCCCCACACCCACCCCACGGCCCCCACACCCTCACCCGGCCCCCGCCCAAGGCTCCTGAGGCGAAAGACAGTGAACTAACCGCAGTTTCTAGCTATGTGCCACCTTAATCAAGAAAGGACTCTCAAGTGGCCTGTGGGCTGGGGCAGGCAGCTTTGAGGCCACCTGGAAGATAGGCCAAGCCAAGGTCCCAGGTGGGAGGCCCAGGTCTCACCGGTGTCCCCCAGAGAGGGCGGGGCAGGCCCCAGGCTTGAACTCAAACACACAGGTCTCCCCACCTCTGAGGCCTCCCCAGAGTGCTCTGGGGCAGAGTTACAGCCCCATTGGCTTCTCGGGGCTAAGGGAGTGCCAAGTCTGTCCAGGGAGCCTGATGTCCCTTCTCATGCTCTGCCCACAGCTACGTGATGCGAATGAAAGAGTTTGAGCGGGAGCGGCGGCTGCTGCAGCGGAAGAAGCGGCGGGAGCAGAGGGAAGCAGATCTGGCCAGAGGCTAGGGGCCTGCAAGGTGGCCCTGTAGTGGGCCCACCCACCACCCTATGGACCAGTGGAGAAATAAAAGCCTCCAGGCCCTTAGCCCAAGCCTGTCTGTTCCTATGGTGTACTGGTCCCCAAAGCCCTCAAAAGAAACACGCTGAGACTGAGTCTGGCTGGGCAGGCAGATTTTATTCCTGGTGATGCAGAGTGGTGTACCCGTTCCTCCCCAGGACATGGGATGGGGGTACAAGAGCCTGGCTCCTGAGAGCCCAGCTGGTAGAAGCCGGTAGGGGTGGGCGACTCAGAGCAGGAAGGGGATGATGGGCATGCGCAGGGGTGGGTAGTCTCGGAACTCCTTCAGGTAGCTGCGGTGCTTGCCTTTGGCCCAGATGGTCATTTGGGTGAAGCCCACCAGAGAGAAGAGGGCCACTGTAGGGCAGAACAGGGTCAGGGAGGGTACACACCCTGGGGTGGGGGCAGGGCCCGCCCATCTGAGGGAGGGAAAGTGGGCTCACCTGGGAGACACTGTGTCATGATGGCAAAGCCAATCCAGGACCCCACCTGTGGGCACAGGGCAGGAGGTGAAGACAGGCAGGGCTGGGCAGGCCAGCTGTTCTGTTGAGACCTCACCCATCCTCTGGGCCACCTCCCTCCCAACCTCTGCTTTCCAAGTAGATGGTAGGAGCCAAACTCTAATGCTAGAGGGGCCCCCATATAAAGTGGGGCTGCATGAGGAAGCTGCCCCTCGGCCCTCAATGCCACAAGCCCAGCCTTACACAACTCCCAACCCCTAGAGACCACAGTCTGCATCTCCAGATGCTCATTCAAACTACAAGAGCAACTACTGAGCTAGGCAACTCCCTACAGAGACTGGCCCCTCCACATGGAACCTGAAGTCCCACGAGGGAGAGGGGAAGACAGGCAGGCCCTCACCTCATAGGTATAATTGGGGCAGGACACCAGCAGGAAGAGCCACGTGAAGGGGTTCTTTGTGGGGTATGGTATCTTCCTGGTCTTGGATCCTGATGGGCAGGTTGAGAAGGATGAGTGAGACCTCCTGGCCCAGCCTGCCCACACCCCCTGCACAGAGCCGGCACTCACCAGCTGGCCGCAGGTCCCGCAGGGCCATATGGATAGAGAAGTTGCCCAGCTGGCAGATCTGTCAGAGGAGCAGAGTCAGCCCAGAGCCACCCAGACTCCCTCCACCCCATCGCATGTACTAGCCGCTTACCACAAAGATGGCGAGAGCCAGTTTAACCTGCTGAGCTCCATAGGCTGAAAAGAGACGGGGGAGAGGCCTGTGAGGGAAGCCTGGTGGGGGGATGGGAGCTCACAGAAGTAGGGTCCCAAAGCCACTTACTGGGAGGTGTGTAGAGAGGGTGGTTGATGTAATAGGCCATCCATGCAGCAAAGCCCCAGTAGTAGGTACAATTCTGAAAGGGAGTAGGGCCAGGATGGGGCCTGGCCCAATGGAGGGCAGCGTCCAGGTGGGCCAGGTGAGGTGCAGGAGGAGGCAGGGCCCCCATGAGAGGCAGGAGAGGGCAGGGTCTGGGAAGGGAGGCAGGGGACAGGGCCAGGGTGGGCGGGTCTGGGACACTAGGCCGGGGGCTCACCTTGAAGATATTGCGCAGGGGCATGGTGCCATGGGAGAAGCGGTGTACAAAAAGCGTCTCCAGCAGGCGCTTGATGTAGTGGAATGAGTGGCAGATGCAGGCAAGGCTGGGAGAAGGGGAGCTGGCTCAGAGGGGTCCGCCCCCAGGCCTTTCCCCTACCCCCATTCACCCCTCCAGCCTGGCCCACTCACTGCACCACTGTGTGCCGGCTGGACGTGAAGTCGTATTTGTGGCCATAGATGAAGGGAACCCGGAAGTAGAAGAGCAGGTAGATGAAAAGGGGTCCTGCATACTCTGTCAGGAAGACCTGGGAGGACGGGCTCAGGTGAGGCACTCCATGTGGCTGACGGGAGAGGGAGCTGTAGGTATGGGTCAGGGCTCACCGTCACCCAGCTGATCTGGGCCCCCAGGTCCCGGAAGTACAGTGTGGCGGTGGTGCCCACAGGCAGCTTCTGCAGAACATCCTCATCCTTCAGGGACTTGCCCTCTGCAGAGAGGGAGGCCACAGCTCAGGAGCTACCCAGGCCTTCACCCACTGCCACTGGGGTGCCTGGGATGGCCAAGCGACAGCTGTACTCACTGGGGTCCAGGCGGAGGGACTGGCGAGCAGGGTACCACTGCGGATCTGCGGGGAGAACAGTGTCACAGCACACAGCCTAGCAGGGCTGAGGGAACCCACAGCTCCTCCCACCGACGACAAGGCCTGTGTGGCTCCAGGACACAGCCCAGAAGAACACAGGCAGAAGTGGGATGTCCTGAAACCAAACAAGGGCGTTCCTGCCAATGGCCACACGGGGCGATGCAACAGGCAAGCCCAGAAAAACCTGGGCCTCTGGGGGCATCTCTACAGGCCCTGGGGAAAGGAGCTGGCAGCAGGGGTCCCACCCAGAGGCCTCTGGCCAGAAGAGCTGCAGGAGACAGTGTGGTTGGGCCCTGGACTTACGGCTCTTAGTGAAAAGGTTCTTGATCTCTGCGATGGTGGCATGGGGTTCCACCTGGGGGAAGCACAGGCCAGACAGAAATCAGCCCTAGGGGGAGCCCGGACCCCTTATCCAGGCTCCCTCCTGCTGAAGTGAGGATGGATGGGGGCCTGGGTAGCTGCTACAGGAGTGGGGGCAGGGTTGGAGTCCAGGCCCCACACCCACCTGGCCAAGTGGAGCAGCAAGGGCCTGCCAGAGCAGGGACAGCAGTGGGCCTGAGGGCCCAGTTTTACCAGGCAGCCGGGATGCTCCCAGCCAGGCTGGGAGACAGGAAGCTGGGCCTGTTTCTCTGCCCCTCCTCTCCACCCAACCCACAACTTCCCCCATGGTCCAGGCCAGAACTTCCCTGGAAGGACGAGCCCCCCTGACCCCCAGCCTGGCCTCAGAAGGAACAAGGTCAAAACTCCACCCCACTCCCAGCCCTTGGCCCTGCAGGGTCCACTGAGGGGGCTTTACCTCCTCCTGCACCAGAAGGCCAACTCCTGGCCACACCCAGAGGCCAGAGCTGCCCACTCTACCTTGATCTGGCAGGGACAGGCCCAGGCCTGAGGACAGCACCCCCCATGTGCACCCCTTCCGGACAGGGGGTGGGGTGTCAGGACACAGGTTGGAGAGGCATTCCCATCTCCCTCGAGGCCAGGAATCCCCAGAAGGAATGGGGTCATGGGCCCAGCACCCTAGCCCAATGCCGCTGGCATCACCGTCCTACCTTGTCCAAGAAGCACAGCTTCTCCCGAGTCTTCGCATCCAGAATCTCCACCTCAAAGAAGAGAACAGCCTTTTTAGGTTTCTTGGCCACCTTTGGGGGCACAGGCCGGGGGAGGCCATTGAGGCCAAAGACAGGGCCAGGACCAAGGCCCTGGCTGGCCTCCCGAGCCACCAGGCTCATACTCAGGTCCATACTGCCCTGCTCTGCCCGCAAAGCCAGCGGCCCAAGCCACCGGCCGTCAGTTTCTACCACCGACCTACCCACGCGCAGCGCTCTGGGCCAGGCTACAGGATCAAATTCTGCCACGGTGCTGGAAAGGAGCCCACGCCTGCCCTGGCACTGCCGCCTTCTGTGCAGATGTAACCCGAGTGGCCCCACAGCCATGCCCAGCTAAATATAAAACTGCCCAGACTGAGCCCCCCAGGAGCTGGATCGCAAAAGTGAAGCTTTTAAGTAGACACAGCCCCCAAAGAGCACCGGAGGATAGGGAGATCCCCAGAGGAAGGCACAGAGGTATCCCACCCCCACCCCCATACCCAGTGCAGGGTGGGGGCCAGTCTTGGGGAAGAGTGTGAGAAGCCAGCAGGCAGCAGCAGGCAGCTCAACCCTGGCACCCAGTTCAGGCTGGCAGAGTTCACTGGGCTTGGAGGAGTCCCAGCTATTTTGAGAATCTGAGATAGATCATCCATTTCCCCTTCTGAACTGTGAGAGACACTCGGATTATTTCCCTTGTGCATCTGTGTTCCTAGGGAGGTGACAGATTCCAGGGCTATTGGTGCAGAGAGCCTCTCTCTATGTGTGGAAAGGGTCAGGAAACCAGGAAGTTTCCGGAAAGCACCCCAGCCTGGGATGAGACCTCAGTCCTGCCTCCCTGACCTCCCTCCCCACACACTTTCACAAAGGCCCACCCAGACCGGGTTCAAGGCCACCTTCAAGGCAGTCTTTGCATCCTATAAGCCCAACAACATAGCTCCCTTGTCTAGGCCCTGAGACCTTCAAAGCCCAGAGCACACAGCCTGTACCACACACAAACTCCCCGAGCCCCAGACAGGGGCAGAGCAGAGGGGCAGAGCTGGGAGGAAATGAGCTGGCAGGGTGGGAGAGGGATCTGACCCACCCACTCCACGCAGGTTAAAGCAGATGCCACAGGGGTGAAGTGCGGGAGAAGCTGCAGTGAGGCCCACAGGGCGGCCTGATCCTGAAAGGCCTGAGTGCCACTGAGTTTAGCACAGGCAGTGGCAGGGAAGGCTGGGTCTGTCCCCAAATCAGCCACTGGGCAACAGGTGCTGAGGACCCTTCCCACCCCTGGGGGGCCCTCAGTCAGTGGCATGGGGAAGAGGAGGAGGACACGAAACCCTAGGCAGGGCCCCAGCCAGGCTCTCTGAGAGCATACCACTCACTGAAAGCCCAGGAAGAGGGCTCCCCTGCAACTGGGGCCCCCCAAAGAAAGGGGCTCTCCCCCCACACACACACCAATGACAGTGGGAGGGACAGAGGATGCAGTGGGCGGCACACAGGACTGAATCTGGCTCTACCACACAGCTGTGTCTCTCTGGGCCTGGGGCTGGGGCAGACAGGAAGGGGTGTGCTTCACAGGGCTATGAGGGTCCCTTACAACAGTACACCTGACAGTGCACCTGAAGCGCCGCGGGGGCCTGACAGACGCTCAGTGCCCAGAGCCTCTGGCCCTGTGGGGCTGCTACGAAGGGGAGGGCATGGGCCTGGGTACAGATCCCAGCTCCCCAACTGGCTGCAGCGCCCGCCCCCATGTGGATGTGAGGGTAGGAGAGGACCCAGCACCCAAGAAGCCTTGGCCATGCCACCTGAACATAACACCCTAGAGAGAGCTCTGCCAGGCCGTGTGGCCTTGGAGTACAGGCTACTGAACCCCTCTGAGCCGCAAGGATAACAAGGCCAGCCAGAGGGGCCAGAAACAAGGAGCTGGTCACATCACCTGAAGTGCTGGGCCCACTAAGGGGACTCGTGGGAGAGGGAAGGGGCACACACAATGCCTGAAAGGGCTAGAGCACCAGGGCCCCGGGCGGGCACAGGACCTGCTCCGGGGCTGCAGGGATATTAATAGTTGCTGGGTCCCAGGCGGACAGGGACCACATGCCTTCGGAGCCTGTGTGGTCCACAGAAAGGCAGCGCCGAGCGTACGGGAAAGAAGCCTCCAAGTTCCTGCTGAACCACTCAACAGCTTAAAATACAACCAGTCCTCTGCCTGCCTGCCAGCTGGTGGGGAAGGGCTGAAACCCTACCCTCCAGGACCAGGGCCCAGGGGGGAAGGACGGCTGTCAGGGCCCCAACTGGCTGCTGGGAGAGGAAGCTGGGCAGCAGGAGAGGGTGGCCAGGAGAAGGGCCACACTCCCAGCAGCTGCCACACTGCTCCCAGGCTGGCCCAGGCCGGAGGACAAGAGAAGCTGAGCCCTCGGAGGTAAGCCCAGCCCAAGGGGCAGCACCAGGGGCCTGGGCCACCAGGGTGGGGGCTACTCCATCACAGGGCCACCTCAGTAGGGTCGGTCCTCATTTTCCATTTCCTGTCCCCAAATCTTGGGACCCAACCCCATCTTTACCACACAAGGTCTGAAAGGCCCTGGAGGGTTAGGGGGTGGGCGGACCCAGAAGCTCTCTGTACTATATTTGTAGCTTCTGTGTCTCTATAACTATTTCAAAATAAAAAGTTAAACAGAAGTTATGCTAGGTGGGAAAAAACCAAGTTTTGCTAGGTGATAGAAGCTAGGCACAAAGGGTCACGTATTTCTATGAAATATCCAGAAGAGTGAAATCCATGGACAGAAAGAGACTGGCGGTTGCCTGGGGCAGACAGAGGGAGAATGGGGAGTGTTGGCTAACTGGGCTTGGTCTCCTTCTGGGGTGATGGAAGTTGTGAAACTAGAGAGAGGCGGGTGGTTGTACAGCACTGTGAATGTACTAAATGCTGCTGAACTTTTCGCTTTTAAGTGGGCAACTGCGTTATGTGAATTTCACCTCAATACAATTTTTTTTTAAAAGGGGGCAATAACAAACAGGTCCCAATTACCCAACAAAAAGCCCCTGGGCAGGGAGCAGCAGAGGCTCCTCACCCCAACCCCCACTCACACTGAGAGCCTAACCATGGGGGGCCCGTCGTGTGCTTCCCAGTCTGCAGTTCCTGAGCTCACCCCCAGCTGCAACCCTCCCCACCCAGGCTCTGTGCCCAAGCACACCTCCCATGCCCTATGCCTGACGCACACACACACACCCCACATGCCTGCCCAGCCCTGAGGCCAGTCTGGGACAGGGGCCCAGGGTAGGCCCAGGACTCGGGTCAGAGGCACAGGCAGCTGCTGAACACAGCAGAGGTGGCAGGTCCAGGCCCTGTCCCCGAGGAGAAGGCGGGCAAGGGGCAGGGAGGAGTGGTGGGCCTTCCTGAGGGCTGCGGGACAGCCCTTCCTGCCCCACAGAGGGAAGGGGCTGGGAGGGGACAACACATTCTACTCTGTGATGAATGAAGCAAGGCCTGTGAGGGGGTCACTGGCCCAAGGGGATCAATGGCTGCAGGCAGGGAGTGTGGCCCTGTCGCCTACAATGGACAGAGGACAAGGACAGAGCAGGCACCCTGGCCTGGGGTGAACGTGGTAACAGTCCCACTAGTATGGGAGGAATTCTCGCCCAGAGGCCTGAGATTCTGGGGATCAGCCAACAGCAACTCATGGCAGCACAAGGTGGCAGAGGGGTGTGGGGCAGTGACCAGGACAAGGGGCGAGGCCACAGCCCACCCTGAGGAGAAGGGGCAGGCAGAAGCCACACTGTCTTCCCCAGCTCGGAGAGGAGCACGCGGAGCCCCTATCTAGCAGCAGGGCCTCTGGCCTTCACTGTCTTATGGAAATAAAAATGTTGCTAATCGAGGTAGCAGTAGCAGAAAGAGGGGCGCCGTTTTCTGAGCACCTGCTCCAAGCGAACGCCAGTGCCCAGAGCTGTCAGGGAGGCAAGGCTCCAGGGATGAACCCTGTCCGGAAATGAGAGCACAGGTATATGCTCAGGGCCTTTGCACGTGCTGTTCTAGCTGCCTAGAACGCTCTCCCCCAGACCCACAGGGCTCCTCCCCACTCTCCTCCGGCCTTCAGGCAACTTTGCAGTGAGGCCCTTCCTCAATCCAGACCTTCACCATCCACCTCCCACTAGGCTGCACGTTGTTTCCCAGCACCCGAACACAGCCTAGCGTGGAGCTGGGCTCTGTCAACACCTGTGCACGGCACCTGGCCAAAGACTCACCTATTTCCTGATTGTGTGGCCCTGAACAGGTTACCCAACCCTTCGGGACCTCTATTTCCTCATCTCCAAAGTAGGCAGGCCCCAGCTGCTGTCTCACAGGGTTACTATAAGATTTAGAGAGGTGATAAAAACCACCAAAAAAGAAAGTACATAAACACATCCAGCCTAGAATTAATCATATAAAGAATAAATATACAGACCAATATTAGCAAAAGAGCACTGCTAGATGCCCAGAGAGCCAGGCCCCTTCTCCCCAAATCCTGCCCACAGGACATCAAGGTCACAGAGGTGGTGCAGTGATGCTTCATCCAGCTGCTGACAGTGAGCAGAGCCCTAACAATAGCAAGACACGTGTGGGCAGCAGAGGTGGAGCCTCGGCCACAGTCCCTACCACCATTCCCCACAGTGCAGGAGGCTGCCACATCTCTGCTGCCCCCTTGTGGCAGCAACCTTCGTCCCACAGCCCCACATTCTGGAAGGGTGCTGGTAGCAGCCTGGCTCCACAGTCCCATGTCCCAATGCTAGCACAGGATGGGACAATATGGGACCAGGACGGGACCAAGAGATTGAGCACTAATCACAGCTCTGCCATTTACCAACCAAGAGGCTTCAAGGAGCCACTGCCCTGCATTCATTCATCCATTCATCCACTCATCCATTCATTCCTACACCCCTTCTTCCCATGGCTGGACACTTCAGTGAACAAAACCAGGCTCCTGCCTCCAGGGGTCCTGCATTACACTCTGTGTGTACTTGCAGGTAGCAAGCAGGGGACAGGAGCAGACAATAGTGGCATGATTTGTCACCAAGGGTTTCAAAGAAAAACAGGGAATGGGGTGGGATAGGTAGCCACTTTAGGCAGAGTGACCAGGGAAGGCCTCCCTCAGGAAGGGGCATCTAAGCAAAGGCCAGCAAGAAGTGAGGGAACAAGCCAAGCACACAACCGCGGGAAAGTGCTCCAGGCAGAGGGAGGGCAAGTACAAAGACTCTGAGGCCGGACTGTGCCGAGCAAGTGTGTGGAGCAGGCCGGAGGCCATGTGGACTGAACCGCATGAGTGAGGAGCAGGAGGACATGAAGACTGGGAGGCAACATGAGCAGGTCATACAGGGCCTTGCGAGCCACAGAGAGGATTCTGGCTTTTACTCTGAGTGAAGCGGGAGCTGTGGAGAGTTCAAGAGGAGAAGAGGGACACAACGTATGAACTCAGTTGTTCATAGGCACCACCTGGGAACTGGGAGTCCAGGGTGGAGGTGAGGGCGGGGGTGAGAAGTGGGAATTCTGGACACACTATGAAGATGAAAGCAACAGGATCTGCTTATGATTTGCATGTGGAGGGGTAGTCTGAGGTCTCTATCTGAGCCCCATAAGGGAGCAGCAGGAAGTAGGAGGCCAGTGGGAGGGACAGGCACCCCCTGAGCCCAAGCTGGAAGAGCTGGGTTTGCAACTGCTCTTCCACCCTCTGTGAGCTGCCCAGGGCCCACACAGGGCCCAGGCACCAGCGCCAGGAGCCTGGGCCCCTCTTGAGCTTCAGTTTCCCCATCTTTACAAACACAGCCAGCCTGGTGTTTCCCGGGCTCTTCCCATCTGTGAACCAGACTCAGTGGCCTCGAGGTAGAGTACCACATCCAGGACCTGGGACGAGGGGCTGGAAGAAGCCCAAGAGTCAGCGTGGATTCAGGGTCACCCTCAACACCTCCCACTTTTGCACTTGGAACTTCCTTGCATCCTAAGATGGGACCTGCTCAATGGGCATGGATGAGAACAGTGGGCTCAGAACTTCAACAGTTTCGCAGCCCCCTCTCCTTACACTCTCTTGTCCCTACGGTGGCTCCTGGCTCCGTTTCACAGATGAGGAAATTGACCCACGTCACGCATATGCATGAGCCCAGACCCCCAACACACATAGTCTCCTGGGACCGAACCCTCAGCCAGGACACTCTCTGCAGTGGCCCCCACAGAGGGAGCACAAGGCAGGACACCTGCCTCCAGCAGGCTCTCTGGGACACCACAGGGACCGCCTGGCAGGAAAGGGCCCTTAAACTGGGCTGCGGCATGCTAGGCAGCCTGGCAGTACCCAGCCAGTGCCTGCAGGGGGATATCTCCCAAGGCCCACTGTGGTGTAAACCCTGCTCAGAGCAACCCAGGACGCCAGGCAAAGATGGAAATGGCCCCACAGGTCCTGCAGCCAGCCAGCCAGGCACTCAGCTACTGCAGCTCCCACAGCCACCATGCAGGGCACAGGGGACGGAGGCCTGGCCTGTGTCGGCACCTGGCCAGCGAACCGACTTCACCAATGCAGAGGTCTGAGAGCACTTGCCCAGACTCAGAGGTTCAGTGCTCTCGGCTGCCTTTCCCTTACACTTTCCAGAAATATCGCTGTCACAGTGCTCCTGCCAGAGCAGCTGAAAAGACCTTGGCTTAGCTGCCAGAAAGCCAGCACAGGCCACACCTGCTCAACCAGAAATACCTTCTTCCCTAGTGGCCTCGCCTTATGACCCCATTTCTCTGAGGAGCCCAGGACAGCTGTGGTGTGGGCAGAATGTCATCATCCAGACTGGGAAGGGCAGAGAGACTGACCAGCCATTCCCAGGTACCCAGCCAGCCAGCTCTCACACCCTACACCCACTGGCCAGATGAAGGGTGCCAGGGTCTGTGTCCCTAGGCTGTGGGACCCAAGGCCAGGAGAAGCTGGCAGAGTAGCTCACCAGCACCCACAGCCCACGCACCTCCCTGGGCAGTTACAGGCTGTGCCTGTTCCATTTGGAAGCAATGCGTATCAGACGCTGACCTCATTCCAAGGACTGTGCTAGGACCCTCACCTGCAAAATTCACCTAGCCTCACCTGGGCCTGTGACCTTTTAGGTGGCTCACAAGGCAGCCCTTGCCCAAGACAGGTAACCAGGAAGTGCCAGAGCCAACGCCAACCCAGCCTGCTTGGGCCTACTGCCCCTGTTCACCACCACGATGCAATACAACCTCCACTCTGAAGAGCAGAACCAAATGCTAACAGAAAAAATGCAAACCCTGCACTGGATTATCTGGAAGGCACCCCCCTCCCTGCAGACACTCCAACTTCAGCACACCAGCCTGGAAGGTCTGGACTCAGCAAAACATGCCACCTCCACGGGGAGTGCCCTGCAGCGGAGCCGGAGCACTGAGCCTACTCCTCCCTGGCCTCAGCCTCCCCTGGCCCCGAGGGCAACCCTCATGGAGGGCAAAAGGCTCGTCACCTCCTGATACCACACAGAGAGGCCTAGGCAGGCTTAGCAGCTATCTAAACACTTCCTGTGCGTCTTCTTGTCACAGGCTAAGGCCATCAGCAGGCCCAGAAAAGCAGTGCCACAGGCGGGCCAGAGTCTGACCCACCTTCCCAGCCTGAGCCTTGGCTTCTCCATCTGTCAATGGGAAAGTTCGTCAGAGGACCTAACACAGATGACTCCTGTGACACACATGCCAGAAGCCCTGCCCACTGGTCCTGAACCCTGCCAGCTTGTGTGACAACCTAGACATGGAAATCAGGATCTCCGATGGGGCCCAGGATCCACAGCTTCAAATGCTTCCAGGTGGCAGATGGAGGTGACCCCCCCCCAACCTAGGCTGCCTTTCTCAAATAGAACCTGCCCTCTGGAAGAAGCCCAACTGATACAGCGCTCCTAGGCCCTCCCAGGTCCTCCCAGTGGGGCCTCAGCCAACCCCTGAGGTCACTCCCCACCCCCTTTCTCCCCCCCCCTCCCCTGGGTGTGAGCACACAGCTCCCACCACCACCACTAGCTCCCGTTTAGATCGGCAGTTACACCGCTCACAGAGGAGGGGGCCGAAGTGCAGAAACGCGAGTCATCAGCGCAAGGGCACATGGGCTACCAGCCCCAGGAGCAGGACCTCATCTGTTTCTGCTCCTTAGGACTGAAGACTCTTCCTTCAGGGCCATCCCCAGACCCAGACCCCCAGGGGATGGCCCAGGTCTGCACCCCTGCACCCCATGGCCAGGTCAAGGCTGGTGACCACATGTGGTCTCTGTATCTCTGGGCAGGAAGGCACTGTCAGTTCAGAAAGCTGGAAGAGGCTGGAGATGCTGACCCCTGTGGACGCAGGCTGATCAGAACGGCAGCAGGAACTCATTCGGGCCGACCCCCGACCGGTGTCCAGCACTCCTAGGCCAAGTGCAGCAGGCAGGTTAGTCCATCCTGGGGAGCTCAGCTTGCAGAATAGATGGTCTGGGATCCACGTGGCCAGCATTATACAGGGAGCAGCAACTGACACCTCCCACACACTCACAACGTGCCAGACACAGAGGCATGTCCTCCACATGAATTATCTCCTTTACTATTAACCCCCTTTTGCAGGTGAGTCTTATTCATTCGCTGCATAAATACTGACTGAACACCTACTACATGCCAGACACTGTTAAGGGATCTAGGGATTCAGCCATAGAAGGAGAAACAGAAATCCTTGTCCATGCAGAGCTGACATTTTAGTCAGGGAACAGAGGCAGTTAAATAGTTACACATAACGTATTAGAAGATGACATCTGCCATAAGAAAAGGGGATGGGGGTGGCAGATGAAGGGGGGGTACAGTTTCATAAAGTGGTCCTGAAAGGCCCCCGAGAGGACACTGAGGGAAGCCCTGAAGGCAGTGAAGTGAAGAGCAGTTCAGAGGTCAGGGACAGCAGCCGGGCAGAGGAACGGCCTGTGCGGCGTGCTTGGTGTGCTCACGCAGCAGAGCAGAGGCCCCTGTGGCTGGAGGGAGGAGCGAGGGTGGGAGTGGGAGGGGGTGAGGGCAGGGTGGTGATGGGTTGTGCAGGGTATCCTGGGCCCGGTGCAGAATTTAGCTTTTACTCCAAGCTTGGTGGGAGCCATAGAGAGTTCTGGGCAGAGCAGGAACGTGATCTGACTTGGGTTCTTAAAGGATCTCTCTGAATGATAAGGAAATAAGGGTGGAAATAGGCTATGGGGAATAATTCTATCACAAATAAAGGATGGCTTAGACCAAGGGGTCACCAGACTACAGCCCACAGGCCAATCCTGGTCCACTGCCTGCCTCCAACAAGCTAAGAATGGTTGGACGAATCAAAAGAAGCCTATTTCATGAAATTCAGATGTCAATACCCACAAAGTTGTATTGGAACACGGCTATGCTTGCTGACTGACGTTCAGCTAGGGCTGCTTTTGTTACAACAGCTAGCCCATTAGGCAGGCACCCCTCCACCATTTTTCTGAAAATGAAGACTTGGGATCCAGTCCCAGGACTGGCATAGGACCTGATCCGCAGGGATAGGCGTCACTCACTTCCTCACCCCCATGCAGGTCCCCACCAGCCAAGTGGCATGGTAAGTGTTACCAGGTCAAGGTGAGAGATCCAGGCCCCATTTCCCGGTCCAGCCTCAGCTCCCGGGGCTGCCCATCTCCTGGGCCTCTATCTGGCCCAAAGGAGCTCTGACCTTGGTCATCATACCTCAGTACGTGAGAGTGAGCCAGTGGGCTCTACCTGAGGGTGGTTGTGGCCACCTCCTACATAGCAATCCTGTGCCCCTAAGGTGTGGCTGGCACAGGCCAGGGAACCCCCACCATACCAGAAGCCAGGGCCCGCGCCCACACAGAGCGAGGATGTGCTTGTTGCCCACAAACCTGCAAAGGGCTCAACAGTGTACAGAAGGGCATCTGAAACCCCCAAAAACCTTTTCTGCTGACAAATAAGTTCCCAGTCTTCATTTTCTCAGCAAACATTCGCTGAGCCCATCCATGTGACGACCCGTGCCAGGTGCTGGCCTCTAGGATGGGTAGAAAAACCTATTTGTGACAGCAGCGTGCTGGGCAATGTTCCAGGTGATGGGATACAACAGTGAGCACAGCCAAGAGAGGCCATACCCCACCACGGGACCTGCTCCTACTCAAGGGGAACATGGGCAAAGCACCTACCATGTAACAGGAGGTCCAGATGTACCAGGAGCCATGAAGAAAACAAAGGGCAGCCCTGGCTGGTGTGGCTCAATAGAATGAGTGCTGGCCTGCAAACCAAAGGGTCGCCAGGTTGCAGGCCAGGTCCTCAGTAGAGGGCAAGAGAGAGGCAACCACACATTGATGTTTCTCTTTCTCCTTCCCTTCCCCCCTAAAAATAAATTTAAAATCTAAAAAGAAAGAAAGAAAAGGGCAGAGGACCAGAGTGCCACAGGAATAATTAGGGAAGGCCTTTCTAAGGAAGTGTGATTTGAGTCAAACCATAAGGCTCCCCGAGGGAGAGGTGCAAAGGCCCTGAGGCATCACAAAGCTTCCCAGGACTCAGGAACACGGACAGGCTGGAGCAAAGTGGACTGGAGAGCAAGCAGCGGAGGAGGAAGCTGGAAGGGCAGCCCAGACAAGCCCTTTGGGAAGGTGCTGAAGTGCCACAACCTGGTCTGGGTTTGAAAAGGATCCCTCCCACTGTAGGGGCTGGGGAAGCAGCAGTGAGAGTCTCAGAAACCACCCAGGCCAGAGCCGCTGGGGGCTTAGACTAAGGCATAGAGGTGGCAAGTGGTGAAAATGACACCCTACTTTCTGGATTCTGAGTTGTCACTGATTCAAAACCAACTGCCAACTTTTAAGAGGAAAAAAAAACAAACTTCCTATGTCAATATAAGATACATATATCAATCATAAGATGCATCCCAACTTAAGGAAGGAACATGAAAATGCTGAGGGGGAAAATGTGCATCTTGGGATAAAGACGGAGTAGTAACACATGCAACAGAGGGGTACAGGGTTTCTGAAATGTTTGACAGGCCTAGCCACGTCTACCAAGGGAAAGGTAAACTGAAAGACGTCAGTCCTAGCTGTTGAGAGAGGAGTCCAGGAAGACACCCATGGCTGTCTTCCCATCTGTGAGTCCCTCAGGTTTCTGCCAGTTCCGTACTGCCCAACTGGCTCAAAGTGAAATAAAGCGATAGGAAGGGATCTAGGAGTCCTGACATGGACGACCTTCCCTATGCTTTCTCCCTGGATGGTGCGTGTCCTCAGGTCCAGCAAGGAGACTGGGAAGTGGTTTCACATCACCAGAAATGGTTCTGTCCACTGAGACCCCAGGTGAGCCGGACTGCGGCAGGCAGTGAAGTTCCTGGGCTGGCCTAGAGCAAGGAGCCTGGCAGGAAATGTTCTTGGGGACTGATGATCAAGGTTTTTAGCACTTCCCACAGGATCTCCGTCTTATCCTTACAGGACAACTCAGAGTTCAGGCAACTTGGGGTCAAAAAGGATGGCCAAACTCCAAAATTACTAAAGACGAGCAGTAACCAGCTTCACAACAGAAGAGGGCCCACGCTAATGCAGCAAAGCTATGTGCTCTCCAAGCGAGAAATTCCAGTCCATAAAACAGTCATGCACCCCACAAACACGTAAAGGTCCTTCCCCCTTGAGCTGCAGTGCCTTCTGGGACGGGGAGGGAGGAGGGGTTAAAGGTGATCTGGCTAACTGCCTAGTTCTGTGGTGCACCTTGCTCGGCAGGACAGCGTCTCTAACAGACACACAAAATACTCACCCCACAGTCTGCTGAGTCCTGCCAGAAGCCGGGGATCAGGACAGGACGAGAGCAGACACCCTATCAGAAGGTGCTAAGTCTATGTGGAGAACTAAACAGGAAAGGTGACAATGTGGCCTGGCTGGGTCAGGGGGAGCCTCTCAAAGGAGGTGACACTGGAGCTGAAACCTGAATGACAAGGTTCCCAGACAGAGCAGCCTCTCCCCAGCCCATCCCAGCACTGGGGCTACGCAGCCAGACTCCAGCTCTGTCCTCTGTGGATCCCCACCCCCAGCCTGGAGATTGTTAGACTTGATTCTCTGGAGCAAATAGTATTCAACAATATACTGTTTCAGACTATACATCTCCCCAAGAATTCTGATATTACCCTCACCCCCCTCAAGAGATATGCTCCCCCAGCCCCACCTCCTGAGAAGCCTTGGTGCAGCAGCCCCCCAGCCCCTTCTTGAGTTAGACTCCTTAGGTTCCTGGGAAACAGCTTCTCCCCATAAGACTAGAGGCTCCATCTGTGACCCCCGCCTCGAGTTTCAATCTGCTTCCTGATGTGAAGCTCCAGCTGCCAATGGTAAACCACCCTGCCCCAGACATGGCCAACCCGCACCCACCCTGAGGTCAGGCACTGTTCCCATGGGCCCCACCACACGACTGGCATGGCCTGACCAACGCTCCCTGATCCCTTTAAACGGGAATAAAAAAGAATTCAGAAGGGCCCAGAATACAGCACAAACCCTGCAGTCTCCCGGGATAACTGAATGGCCTAGGGACTCAGCTTATGTAACAGCCTGGTTCGAGCAGGGACAGGCACAGGGCTGTGCCAGCCTGCCAGTCACTGCAAGCTACTAAGAGGCCCTTTATCCCTCCAAGGGCTCGGAAAGGCTCATGGCCCATCTCTAACTAACCACTTGTCAATAAGGAACTACACTGAGCATTTATGCAACAAACAGAGCAACAAAAGGGCCCCCAAGGACTTAAAAATAAGCCACCTCCTGGAAGTTAACCTTTTAGGTAAAACCAACAGGAAAAAGGGACTTCCATCACCCTACGGATAAAGCCCACAGGCATCTGGGTGGCTACAAAGCCCTGCCTAGCAGGCCTCATGTCTTGATGAAGGACACCCACGAGAGTTTGGCTTCCAGGCCTCTGCACACACTGTCCCCCTCCCCTCCCTCAGGCCTCACTTAGGTGAAAGACTTTGAGGGCAGAGGCTGTGATTCCTACATCCCAGTATTTGGGGCGTTTAATAGGTAAAGAGAAAAATAATATGTTGAAATGTGTGCACTAATGAAGAAATGACAGATTGGAAACAGATAAGCTAGGCCCCAGGGCAGGAGATCACCTGGACCAGCAGAGCCTGCCAGCCGCCTGGTGCGGGGAGGGGCAGGCCCAGGTGCAGTCTTGGCAGCCCTCATGGAAAGGGTGGGATGACGGGGAGTAGGCCTACTGAGGTGGGGCAGACCCCGAGCATGTGGTCAAGGAGCCATAAGAAGCTGCCTTCCCTAGGTCAGGACCCCTAACAACTGGCCAGACAAGGCCCCACAGCCCACCATGTGAAACACAGACTCATCCAGGTCCCTGCAGCAGACCCCGCTCTGGCCCTTCTGCTCCCCACAAGCCTGATGGAAAGAAGACGTTGTGTGTTCATTCACCCAATCATTCATTCAACAAACAGGCACTGGCCAGATCCTGGGGGAGCTGCAGGAACAAGACACAGAGTCCCTGCCCTCACAGAACTCAGTCTGACTGGGGCAGAAAGACCATCAAGTACCCACAGCCAGACGCAGCCTATGAAAGGGAGACAGGCACTGGGGGGTGGGGGCAGGGGTCGTACTCCAGATAGGACAGTCCAGGAAGGCCTCTCAGCAGGATGCTGAAGCTGAGCTCTCAATAACCAGAGGCAACCAGGCATGGGAAGAGCAGATGCTCGTCCAGCAGCAGCGTGGCTGCGGGTGTTTGAGGAGAAGGGGGCATGTAGTGGTAAGTGAGGAAGGCAGGGCACAGAGAGTGACGAGAAGCCTCAAAAGGTGTGAGCCAGAATGCTAGGATCCTCCCGTTTCCACACTTCAGTGAGGAGGCTGGGACCCAGCACGGCTGGCTGCCTCGTATGGTTCTTTGCCACCATGAGTTAAAAAGAAGGCTCTGAGAGCGCTGTGACTTTACTGAGGATCTTCCCATAGAGCAGAAAAGAGCGGACCATCCCAAAATGTAACTCCCAGTGTGTGACAGTATATTGAAACTGGTCACTGGCATCTGGGCTTCTTCTCCCACCACCTGGGCACATTATTAGCAGGGAGCTGTCTCCAGAAGTCCCACTGGCCCTGTTCACTGACAAGTTTTGAGGCATTCAAGAGAGACCACGTGCAGAAAACACCTCAAGTGGCCTCACTGATGCAGATCTGTCTTCTGCACCGTGAGGTGGCCTTATCTACCTTATGCTTTGTGCAGTGACTGAAGGCCAGGAAGTATGCTGGGCATGGCTCATTCCCCAGTGGCCCTCTGAGACAGGTACCCTCATCCTGACTTCACAGGTGAGAAAGCTGGAACTTGAGCAGCGTAAATGTCCAAGGGCAGACCCCCTCAGCGGCCCCCATACGACCCCTTCACGACCACACAATTCATTCCTTCCTCAGTGCATGACAACCTGGGCCCACCCACAGCAAAGCCCACTTGAGGTCTGGCAGAATTGGGCTATGGGCACATCACTTTGTTGAAGAGGGATAAGAACAGTATCTATTTCACAGGTTTATTGTGAGGGTTAAATAAGTTATTAGGTAAAAAGCACTTAGAGTGACAATGTTGGCAGTAGCTTTATTGGTTTTATTATTATCACGATGCTCTGGCTATTTCCTGTATTCAAACGTTCTCAGCTGCCACTGTCAATACCAGCAAGAGGGTGTTAAGACCTAGCCTGAACTTGACCAACCAGCCCAACAAGGTCTCTGGCCTTTCTCACCAGCCAAGCCTGTCAGTGAAAGTGCAGGGATGCCCAACCAAACAACCCTGTCACAAGAGACGCAAGTCCCTTCCAAGCACATTCCCACTCAGAGCTGTCAACCCTCCACCTCCTCTCTCCTCGGGAACCTGCTATTCACGGGGCTCTCCTAAGCTCAGGATCGCCCCCAGTCCCAGCCAGTGCAGCTCAGTTGCCCCACCTGGAGCCCACCCTCACCCGCTGGTCTCCTCCTACCTGCTTCCTCCACCTGGGCCCTGCCTTGTCCACCTCGGACCGGCCCCACCCCACCCCATCCCACCCCTCCTCACCCACCACGTCCAACTCAGCACCATGGCACCTGGAGGAGACAAGCAGATCAACAGGACTCGCTAAATGTTAGCTGCCGAGCGGTGCCTGCCCTGAGTTAAGTACCTTCCATGCATCCACTCATCTAATGCTCACCAGAGAGATAACCCCTTGAAGCCATAACCCTGTGAGGGTAGGGACCATTACACCCAGCAGGGCGGTGGTCAGTGCGCAACAGGGAGCTCCAAAGGGGCGGGGGGGAGCTGATGACAGCATTTGCCACTTTCCAGGGTTCAAGCAGCTCCCATCCCCCCAGCCTTACCCCAACCCTGCCCATTTCATGCTCTCAACCTGACATCCCAAAAACACAGTTGGGAAGATATGCACAATCAGAGCCAACATGAGCCAGCTAAGCCACACCCTTGACCTCCAATCTGTGGATGAAAAAACTGGCTTGTGAGGTTGCATAGCCTGCCCATGGGCTCCAGCTGCGTATGGGACAGGCTGTGCAGCCCTGGGAAAGGCCCTCCTCTCTGGGCCTCAGGTCCCTTACCTGTAGAGTACAGAGGACAAACCAGAGTTCTAGAGCTCTAGTGAGTTCTAGGCTGGAGGTTCTCAGATTCAGGAGCCGGCAGCAAGTGAGTGGCTGAAGTGTGGAGCTACACCACCAAGGGACAGAGGAGGGGAGTCACCAGGAGAATCTGCCCGTGAATCACTACCTGCTCAGAGCAAGAAGCTTGCAGGATGTCAAAATCCTAAGGCCCACTCATAGGCTCTTAGCCTGAGGCATGCCAACACAGGAAAGGCCTTTAGCGCTCACCAAGCTTTCATAGCTACAGAACTCCTGAGGGGCAGCCCACCCAATTTCAGGACAGAGGGAGACCCTCTGTCAGCAGTCCACATCGGCCCACAGGGCACCCCCCCACCGACCCTCCAGCCAAGGATGTGTGCTCAGAAACATGCACAGCCACCAGCTGCCTGGGGCAGCATCAGTAGAGAATCAACGCAGGGTGTAAAGTAGAAGAAATATCCCTGCCCACCTGATCAGGTGCTCATAGGCCTCGATAACCGCTGGCAGCCGTCAGCAGCAGCAGCAGCAGCAGCAGCAGCATCACACTACTGTGGCTCCGATTCTTCTATCAACGAGCAGACAGACCTGGGTCCGGGCCCTGTCTCCACTGTAATGTGACTGACTGTGGGCAAGTTCCTAATCCACAAAATGGGGAGCACAGAGTGCCCATCTCCCAGGGTTTTGGGAGGGACACTGTAAATGTGAACTGTCCCTGCTTTTATCATTACTCAGCCACAAAGGGAACTCAGGAAGAGGGGGTCACAACCAGGTCCACCCAGACTGCAAATGTAGAATCAACCCCAAAAGCATTTTCTGAAGGCCTGGTGCAGAGTGCAGAGGGTGTGAGAGTGAGAGGTCAGGCAGTCCTCCTCTCAGAACGTGTCGCCTTCCTGCAAACAGGCACCACCTTTTCCCAGCAAAGGCCAGGAACCCACACGGTAAAACAGGGCTCAGTGGCCAGAAACCACCTACTTACTCCTCACCTTCTATTTCAAAAGGACACAAGAATTCAGAAGAAAAAATTACAGGAAACAGCAACACCTAGTATCTCACCTCTGAAGTTTAACAGATAGTTTCATTTTCCTCTAGTTATTTCAGATTCCCTTTTTTTCTAAAATAAAATAGACATAGCTAGCCCTGGCTGGTGTAACTCAGTGGATTGAGCGCAGCAGGCCTGCGAACCAAAGGGTTTATTCCCAGTCAGGGCACATGCCTTGGTTGTGGGTCAGGTCCCCAGTAGGGGGCGTGTAAGAGGCAACCACACACTGATGTTTCTCTCCCTCTTTCTCCTTCCCTTCCCCTCTCTCTAAAAATAAATAAATAAAATATTAAAAAAAGAATAGGCATAGTTAAAGCCTTTGCTTCCCCATCTTTTCCTCCCCAAGCAATAGTTCCTCTAACTACTGTGTAACTCCCACTCATTTTTCACCTCAGATTATAATTTATCTTTTTATTAGGTATATACTCATAAACAGTACATATAAGTCTCATTTAGTACATTTTTTAAATTTACAGAATCTTTTAAACTTCCTTTTTTCCACTCGACAGGATGTTTGGAGATTTATTAAAGGACTAAGTAAATCAAATATATGGATTTTTTTCCATATAATGGTTTTGTGCAAAACAGTTCAAATGAACAAACCAGAGCTGCATGTAGCACCTCCCATAAGCATGCCCCTTGATGACATATTTCCAGCAACTTCATAATGTTCTTTAAAACTAGCCTTTGTTGTCACAATGACATGGATTTCACTCCAAGGAGCAGCCACAGACAGGCTCACAGAGGTTAAGTAAGCTGCCCTGGGTCACACAATTAGAGTGGCAGAGCCAAGACTCACCGCCCAGGCCTATTCAAAGTCTAACATACCTTTTTTCTTTTTTTAAGATTTTATTTATTTATTTTTAGAGAGAAGGGAAGGGAGGGGGAAAAGAGTGGGAGAGAAACATCAATGTGTGAGAGAGACATCAATCAGTTGCCTTTTGCATGCCTCCAACCAGGGACCTGGCCCACAACCCAGGCATGTGCCCTTCCCGGGAATTGAACCAGTGACCTTCCAGCTCTCAATCCACTGAGCCACACCAGCCAGGCCCTAAGTCTAACATACCTTTGATACCATTAAACATGAGTGTACTTACTCTCTCCTTAATTATCACCTTCCTACTCAGTTTCCTGAGTCTAAACAATTGTCACACACTTATTCCTGTGGAGGTAGCTGAAGCAAGAATTTGCCTGAGGCACTATATTGGCCTAGAATTATCCATAAACTAGGCACCAACAGAGCTACCCTTTGTGGAGTGGGATGACTGAAGATCCTAAATGAGAGCAGGGGAGACCCCAAGAGGATGAGGCTTCCTCACCTTGGGGTACCCAGCTGCAGGAAATAAGCAGTGACAGGCTCCGGGAGGCTGAAGGGTAGCAATTCCCCTCATTACAAGATGCAACAGCTGTTTTTCCAGTTGCTACTGGGATCATTATTTTTGACCTCTTATCTGCAATGGAGAAAACTGCAATAAAAAAATCCTGTAGCCTGAGATGAGCATTCCTTTATCTCACCTTGCTCTGACCCCAAGACAATCCCAAGGGCTGCCCTGGACTTCCAAGAGCCAGCTTCAGCTAAGGCCCAAGGGTGACCTGCTTTATTTACCCTGCTCTAACGGCCACTTAAGGGATACTTCTTTTTTTTTTTAATCTCAGATCACAGAGGGGAGGCACGCAAATAAACTTCAACAAACCCTTCCTACAGCTGGAATTCTAACGGCTATAACATCAGATATCAGCCCTGGTTAGCCCGCTATGTGATACTGCGTTGAGTCCCGTACCTTTCTGTGTAACATTTCTAACACTCATAAACTGCACTTCAATCAGTTGTAAACTGCACTTTATCATCTAGGAGAAACCTCTGGGAGCCACGAAGGCCTTTTGAGGGAGGCTAATCTCAGTGGAGAGGGAGTCACTTTGGGGTAGACTTAGTCCCAAATAGAAATATATTCTTTGATGTGGACAGTAACTGAAACCTTCTTCTCAATCTTTGCTAAATGTGAGTGAAAGCATCCTTGCTATTTTTATTGATCTGCAAAAAAAAACACCTGGAGTAAAACTCATCTGCTTGCTATGGAAACTGGACAGGGAGACAAACGCACCTCCCCTCCAGAAACTCTGTAGCTGTCACCTCAGTGGGTACTTGGCAAAGGTTAGCAGAGAACGATAACAGAGAACAGCAAAATAACTATTTTTTTTCCCTCCAAGGTCACTTTGAACAATAGGTTTGAAGCTCCCCATTCCTTGTGGGAGGGAGAAGGTTTGAGTAAGGCAAAGCATGTTCTCCATTCTCCAGTCCACCCATGGGTCTCGGGCTGTGCCCAGCTTCCCAGAACAAAAGTGCCCACCCCAAGGGTTCTCAGAGGCCTACTTTATCTGACTACTAACTAATAAATTAAGAGATTTGACTTGAGTGGTAAACACACAATGCTATATACAAATGATGAATTATAGAGTTGTACACTTGAAGGTGATATAATTTTATTAACCAATGTTATCCTCAATAAATTTAATAAGCCCTGGCTGGTGTAGCTCAGTGGACTGAGCGTGGGCTGAGAACCAGAGGGTCCCGGTTCAATTCCCAGTTAGGGCACATGCCTGAGTTGTGGGCCAGGTCCCCAGTGAGGGCCATGTGAGAGGCAACCGTACTTTGCTGTTTCTCTCCTTCTCTTTCTCCCTCCCTTCCCCTCTCTCTAAAAATAAATAAATAAAATCTTTAAAAAATTTTTTGAAAAAATAAATAAATAAATTTAATTAAAAAGAAAATTAAAACTCCACTTTCAAACTGCCACAGGGACCTTCCATCCTGCATCTTTCAAACTGAATGTGGCTTTTTCTCCAGAGTTCCACAGAGGGCTTGAAAGGGAAAACTATATTCAAAGAACTTCATATATAATAATCACAAAGTTGAATGGGGCATGAGAGATAACTGAATCCCTACCTCCTTTTTCTTACTTCCATGTCAAAAATGACTGAGGACTTATTGGTTAAAAGTTTTGAAAGGCTTTGAGTGAACTTACCAAAAATAATAATAATAATAAAAGAGGCAGGCAGAGATAGTGGTATTCAACTTATGAATAAAAACAATTAATCCTTCCATGTATATGAGGTACCTAACCATAGTCAAATTCATAGAGGCAGAAAGTAGAATGGCAATTGCCGGGCAGAGGGGGGAATAGGAAGTTAATATTTTACAGGAACAGAATTCCGGTTTTGCAAGATGAAAAGAACAGAGTTCGAGAGACCAGTGGTGATGATGGTTTCACAACAATGTGAACATACTTCATGCCACTGAGCTGTACCCTTAAAAAGAATAAAGATGGTAAATTTTATATGTATTTTACCACAATTTTTTTAATTGGGAGGGGAAAAAAAGAACAAGAAATCTCTCGACCTGCTCATTTTCATTTGGGGACCAGTGTGTCATAGTGGCTAGTAGCCAAGACTCTGGAGTTCTTAGTTTCTCTCTCTGCTCAGCATTTACTAGCTGGGAACCTTTGGGCAAGTCACTTGACATCTCTGAGACTGTTTCTTCATCTACAAAAATGGAAATAATAACAATAATAGTCTCCTACTTCACAAGCTATGAGGATAAGAGAACAAGGTAACAGAATCTCATTAGCACAAAAGTGAGCACTTGCTAAATGGTTGTAATTAACATTTTTAATAATAAATGATCTTAGAATTCAATGATGTTACTTAAGTCAACAATAAGTAAATGATAACAAAATTATTACTATTATTAGAGAGATCTATAAGTGCATGAAAAGACTTTGTTTTACGAGAAAAAGAAACCCAGGTTAGGAGTCAGAAGACGGGCTTCAAGAGTGGCTGTGGGCGTGAGTTTTCTCCACGGTGACACACAAGGATTGACAAAGATGATCCCGTAGATTATAGGAAGCCAGATGAGCTTTGCGGCTTGGCTGGAGCCAGCCTTTGGCAGCAGCTCCCTCATCTCCTAAGCTTCTCGGAACGTCCTGGGCGAGGGAAGGGGTCCAAAGGTCGTGCCAAAGAGAGCTGACAGCAAAACCCCTTCCTAAGCCTGAGGAGGCGGCATGGTGCAAGGTTTGGGCAAGGCACTCAAGCAACGAAGGCAAAGGTCCCGCACCCCCACTCCTCCCCGCCAAAGTCTGCAACTTTGCCCGTTGGGGGAGCTGCAAGCAGGTCTAGCAGAGACCCCCAAGAAAAGGCACCCCCAAAACAGCCTGGTTTGCAGAATTATAAATACCTCCTCCGCACATGCGCACTTAAATTTACGAGCAGCCCCAGAGCACAACCGCACCCACCGCGCCTGCGCCATCGCCTCTTCTTCGGGCACAGGACGAGAAAGGGAGATCCCGTGGTCCCACGAAGAAAAAGAATGGGTCTGAGACCACCGTCGGTCCCCGTTTTCTCGTTTCTTACCTCATAGTGCTTCATGACTCCCTCACACAACGACTGCTGCTCCTGCTGCTGCTTCTGCCTACCAGCGCACGAAGCAAGACCGGTCTCCCAGGCGCAGACCACTACCGCACGAGCCAACCCCAGCTCCTTGTCCGCCCCGCCCCTCCCTGCCGCGCGTCCCCCTCCAGCCAATCAGCGTACAGGGCGCCCATCTTTGTCCCTGCCCCAAGGGACGGTCGGAAGGAAGACTAGCCCCTCTCAATCCTGGGGATGGCCAATCAGCTTGCGGAATCCACCGAGGGGGCGGAGCGCAGATTGGACAAGATAAGGGAAAGGGGGCGTGGCCCCGCACAAATCAAATTGGCCTCCAGGCCTGGGCCCCTTTCCCCGCCCCTTGGTGGCGTCGCTGTGGAAACCCAGGGAAGCGGCGGTTACTGCAAAGCGGGAGGCAGGAGCTAGAAGTTGAGTGACAGGGAGAGCAGCATCCACAAGGCGGGCGGCTAGGCTGGGTGAATTCCGAGGTGGGCGGCCCCTGGGGTACTGGAGAGCAACGGGAGAAGGCTAGGAGCTAGGGAAGTGGGCTGAAGTGCCTGGATGGAGAGGCCTCTCCGGCGAGGGGACCCATATCTGTCGTGAATGGGAGGGAAGGAGAGGAGAAATGGGTGGCGAAAAGCACCCTGGGATTCTCCCAACCTGCACCCTGGTGGGAGTCTTCACTGCCCTTTTCAATGCAAGTTCCCGTTCCCCTAAGGGCAGCGGGCCCACATTTGTCTCCACCTGTGCTGTCGGGTATGATCACCACATGAAGCTAGCAAGCCCTTGAAATATGGCTGGTCCGGTTTGAGATGTGCTGTATAAATGTCAAACACACTAATTTCAAAAAATAGTATGAAAGGAGGGGTTTTTTAAATCTCATAATAACGTTTTATGTTGATTACACCTTGAAATGATATTTTGGATATATTGTATTAAGATACATTACTAAAATTAAGTTCCCCTGTTTCTTTTAACTTTTTTAACGTCCCTATTGCAACATTGAAAATCACAGACACAGCTCACATTTGTGGCTGGCAGTTGTGCACAAACTAGCTCTACTGGACAGTGCTGGTCTGGGGTCATGCCATCTTTTGTCATGAATGGGCTTGGGAGGTTGGATGCTAACACACACATACACACACAGACTCATGCACACACTCAAGGCTTCAGGACAGGCTAAGGAGTGGACAGCACCTGGCACTATCTTTCACCTTCTCTTCTTTCTCCCAGTTCTAGGCCTGCTCCTGAGACACCATCAACAGTTGCACCCTCTGGAACCCAGAGATCTGACATCAGGGAGATGGGGAAAAGTCCTCAAAGGTAGATCTCTGAATCATAGGGGAGTGGGGTGGGGTGAGGGTGAGTCACTACTGAGCCCTTAATCATCCAGGTTCAGTTCTAGAAACTTCTGAAGCTACAGCTTTTGGGGACTTCCAGGTAATGGCCAAGGCTGTAGTCTTCAGAAACTCGCTGTCTTTTTCACTGTGCCTATATGGACAAAACAAATGAAAACAAAAAGTGTTTTATAATTGCACTTTCAAAAGCACCTATTCTTTTCTGTTAGTAGTTGTGGGGCTCATAGAATCTTGAAACCATTTGTGTCCCAACAGGCCTCCTTGGTGCCCTATTTAAGGGGGGAGGGGAGTACTCTGAGGCCACAAGTTAAAATCCTACCAAGTTGAATTACTTGAGATGTCTAATTGTAAGTTGTTGAGGGGGTGGGATTGAACCCTAAAACCTAGCCACATTCTGCCACTTTGCCCGTTCTGCCAATTTGCCTTTTCTCTGGTGTGGTCTGAGTAGGCGCGTCTTCCATATCACTGGGTTCCAGCTAGGTAATGTGGTGTTGTGGCCAAATAAATGACATTCTTGGAGAGATTGCACACACATTTCTACAGACTCAGAACATTCTGGAACTTCTTTTTTGAGACTGCTTTCCTGAGCTGCACACTCATTCAACAGGAACCAAATCACTTTGTGACTCTACTGTGCTATGTGCCATCATGTAACAGGGTGCAGCCAAGAAGGGGGCCACCAGGTAGGGATTTGTAATGGGGTGCAGAACTCAAGGTGTCCAGGAAATATTAGAAATATAGACTTCTGGCCAAGATGGAAGCATAGGTAGACACACTGTGCCTCCTTGCACAACCAAAAGAGGGACAACGACAATTTAAAAACAAAAAACAACCGGAACTGACAGAAAATCAAATGGTATGGAAGTCCAACAACCAAGGAGTTAAAGAAGACACATTCATCCAGACCGGTAGGCAGGGAAGAGCTGGGCAGAAAGGGCTCACAATAAGGCAGCAGTTTGTGGGGCAGTTTGTGGAGCAGGGCGGGCAAGGCTGCAGCTGGCCAGCAAGACTGCAACTGGCGGACCCGGACCCAGTGGGGCCAAAGCTGGTGGAGCTGGCCATCCCACATTCGTGTGCGGATAAAGAAACAGCTGGGGAGCAAAACAGACCTCACAACCCAGGGCCCTAGTGCAGGGAAATAAAGCCTCAAACCACCTATTGAAAACACCTATGGAGGTTGCAGTGACAGCAGGAGAAACTCCCAGCCTCACAGAAGAGTTCGTTGGAGAGACCCACAGGGTCCCAGAATGTACACAAGCCCACCCCACCTGGGAACCAGCATAGAAGGGCCCAATTTGCTTGTGGGCAGCAGGGGAAGTGACTGAAAGCTGGCAGAGAGCGGAGGATGCGCTATTGTGCCCTCGCAGACCCCTTCCCCACAGACAGTGTCACAACGCAACGACAAAGGTTACCCCGCCCTGGTGAACACCTAAGGCTCTGCCCCTTGTAGGTAACAGGCTTGCCGAGAAAAAAAAAAATAGCCCAGATGAAAGAGAAGATCAAAACTCCAGAAAAAATACAACTAAGCCATGAAGAGATATCCAACCTATCAGATGCATAGTTCAAAACACTGGTAATCAGGATGCTCACAGAATTGGTTGAATTTGGTCGCAAATTAGATGAACAAATGAAGGATATGCTAAAGGAAATAAGGGGAAATGTGCAGGGAGCTAATAGGGATGGGAAGGAAACTGGGACTCAAATCAACAGTGTGGACCACAAGGAAGAAAAAAACATTCAACCAGAAAAGAATGAAGAAACAAGCTTTCAAAAAAATGAGGAGAGGCTTAGGAACCTCCGGGACATCTCTAAATGTTCCAACATCCGAATTATAGGGGTGCCAGAAGGAGAAGAGGAAGAGCAATAAATTGAAAACTTATTTGAACAAATAATGGAGGAGAACTTCCCCAATCTGGCAAAGGAAATAGACTTCCAGGAAGTCTAGGAAGTTCAGAGAGTCCCTAAGAAGTTGGGCACAAAGAGGAACACACCAAGGCACATCATAATTACATTAGCCAAGATTAAAAATAAGGAGAGAAACTTAGAAGCAGCAAGAGAAAAGGAGACAGTTACCTACAAAGGAATTCCCATAAGACTGTCAGCTGATTTCTCACAAGAGATCTTACTGGCAAGAAGAGGCTGGAAAGAAGTATACCAAGTCATGAAAGGCAAAGACCTACATCCAAGATTACTCTATC
>PVJI01006328.1:61694-87552 GCA_004026765.1 Micronycteris hirsuta
GCAGCTAACCTCTGGCATGGTCATTTAACATATCTATAACCTTTAACTGATTTCATAGATATGTTAAATAGCTGTGGCCATGCTTTGAGCCAGGGGGATGGAAGTGACTTCCACCCAAGATGTAACTGGGAGGCAATTCCCCCTGGTTACAGCACCTGCTTGAGAGCTTGGAGATGACTGGCTCCATACCATGGAGCCACACCTGCCTACAGTTACCATGGCAGCCCAAAAAAGCTAGAAGAATAGGGAATGCTGGCAGGTGTAACTAATTGTAGAAGGAATCAGAAATGGGGCTGCAGAGGAAGACTGGTGCAGGGATTTAAACCCAGGTGCGGCAACCATGCCAAGGGGGGACCCCTCAGCTTGGGCGAGAGAGAGGCCCACGTGGCTTTGGGTTTCTCCTCTTGCCACGCGGCTTAGGAAGCAGGAGAGACTTTGCTGGGAAGAAAAGGGGTGAAAGGACTCTTGCCGGTGGGCCATGAGAAGGTGTCACATGGCTTTGGATTAACTGAAGATCGCGGCTTCTAAAGAACTTTAGTATTTTAAAGAAGACATTAAGTCATTACTCTAAGTCTGTACAACTTGTAAATAAATAATTCCTTTCCTTTTCACCAGTCTCTGGCATTGAGAGACGTCTTTCCTTTGGCGGCGAGCAAAACGAACCTAGTATGGGGTGGGGGACCCTTGTAGCACAAAGGGGGGTCTTTTTGGTAATAGTATATCATTTACTGCCCTGGTCTGTTCTGTAACAGTCAGGGGCATACAAATAATTTCCACCCTGTTCACACATAAGAGGCTCATAGGAAGGCAGGAGCAAGTCTCCCGAGGAGAGTTCTTCACTTTTGACAGTGCAGGACTGAGGACCCCTTGTTGGCTTCATGTGGCTTCCAGTAACCAGGCTGCCAGCAAAAATCAAATCCACCCTTGGAATGAAGACTGGCCATGTTATACAGCCATTCATGACACTGTACTGTAACTCTGGCTGTTCCTGTTGTTAGGAACAGCTAAACCATGCTTGTGCCTCAGCATCCCCAGCACAGTGGTGAATTTGTAACAGTGACAAGTAGACACATTTGGTGTTTGCTGAGCCAACTGTAACAAGCCCCTGAGAGTAGTTTCCAAAGGGAAAATTCCAGAAAGGTCTTGCATTTGGCAGTGTTGAAAGATAAGTGGGGCCTCCTGGGGTCTCAGATTTGGGGGAACACAGTCATTTGGACATCAAAGACCTGGCGTGTTCAGTTGTGTCTGGCTCACAAGCTCCTTTTATATTTCCCATGTGCGGGTAAGGTAGGATCTTGATTTTCCCAGAACCTGGCTTGGCTGGTTTGGGGGAGCAGGAAGAGCTGTTTCAGAGAATGTGGGGGAAGGTAGAGCAAAGAGTAGACAAGCTAGGGCTGGTTAGCGAACTTCTGCTGTGTCAGGAGCCCCAGAGGGAGATCTCCTAAGCCCTGCCCTGTTCTGCCATTTTTATCGTTAAGATCATTGAATCTTTATTTTGTCTGAGGTATATTTTTTCAATGAGGTATATTTTACATACAGTAAAATCCACTTTTCTCAGTGTATAGTTCTGAATACAGACAGTGGTATAACCACCCCCAGTCAAGATATAGAACATATTCATCATCCCAAAAATTTCTCCTGTGCCCGTTCAGCAGGTACTAGGTCCTGACAGTCACTTTCTGCCCCCAATGCTTTTGCCTTTTCCAGAAGGTCCTATAAAATGGCATCACACAGTAAAGAACCTTCTGAGTCAGCCTTCTTTCACTAACAATGTATCTGAGGTTCATCTGCATTATTTCCAGTATCAGTAGCTTGCTTCTTTCCTTTTTTAAAGATGTTATTTATTTATTTTTAGAGAAAAGGGAGGGAGAAAGAAGGAAACATCAATCTGTGGTTGCCTGTCGCGTGCCCCCCAACTGGGGACCTGGCCTGCAACCCAGGCATGTGCCCCGACTGGGAATCAAACTCGAGTTCGCACTCGAGTCCGACTGGGATCGAGTTCACGGGGCAGCACTCGATCCACTGAGCCACACCAGCCGGGGCAGCTTTTTTATCTTTTTTATGGCTGAATAGTATTCTACCTTGTTGCTGGATCAGTTTGTGCATCCATTCACCCACTGAAGGACATTTAAGTTTTAATGGCTTTCAGTAATTATGAATAAAACCTTCATAAACGTTGGTTCATGGGTTTTATGTGAACATGGGTTTTTTTTCCCACAGCAACTTTATTCAAAATAACCAAAATGTTCATCAGTGATAAATGGATAAACAAACCATGGGGTACCCATTCAATGGAGTACTTCTCAACAATAAAAAGGAGCGAATGAATCTGGATTTTTATTGAACACACACGTGTATTCAACCAAGGGTGGGAATGCTGGCTCATCTGGCAGTAGTGCTTTTGAATGCCTTTTTAATGTAGAGAATTGAAAAGAGTGCATTTTTCTAAATTAAAGCTTTATCATTATCTGAACCACATTTTACACAAGCTGAGTGCTTTTACCAGAGCACTCTGTGTGCTAAACACTCTACGCTTCAGCATCTTACTCCCTGGGTGTCCTCAGGCAAGTCACATGACCACTCAGAGCCCTGGTTTCCCCACTTGTAAAACGAAGGTAACACTAGGCCAACCTCCTAGGATTATTGCAAGGATTAAATGAGTTAATACACACTGAGCACTTGAAAATGGCTTGGCACATAGTAGGGCCATGTCCATGTTAACTGTTATTATAATGTTCATTTCCCGGCCCCTCTCACAACTTTATCCACATAGCAACCCTAAGTGCTAAGAGCAAGCAAACTGTGTAAGATCACACAGGCAGTAAATAAGTAAATAGTGTGTCCGGGATTTCAAAGGGAGAGAAACATCCATGTGCGAGAGAAACATGGATCACCCCCAACTGGTGAGGTCACCTTTCAGTTCGCTGGTTGGCGTTCAACCCACTGAGCCACAGGCTGGAAACTCTTAGGAACTGATACTTCTTCCTCAGGAAAACCTCAGTATTTGTTTATTGTTGTTTTTTAATATAAATTTTTTTCTTGTGATGAGAACTTTTAAGATCTACTCTCTCAGCAACTTTTTTTAAAAGATTTTTATTTATTCATTTTTAGAGAGGAGAAGGGGGGAGGAAGAGAGGGAGAGAAGCATCAATGTGTGGTTGCCTGTCACGTGGCCCCCACTGGGGACCTGGCCCGCAACCCAGGCATGTGCCCTGACTGGGAATCAAACCAGCAACCCTTTAGTTTGCAAGCCAGCACTCAATCCACTGAGCCACACCAGCCAGGGCTTATTTATGTAACTTTTTAAAAATCAAACTCTTGTTCTCCCATGATTGGTTCATGACCCTCTGCTATGCTGTGCGGGTGGACACACAGCCCAAGCCCATCCTCCGAAGTGGACCAGTGTGTGTTCTAGTTTCCAGTCCTTACACGGTAACCCCAGGGTCGGTGAGCAGCCATGGAGGGTCGGAGTCCCCCACTGGACCACGGGAAGGCTACAGCTATCTTTCTCAGGAGCCCCAGGCTGCCAGGAAGCACGTGGTTCTGCACCTCCTCATTCAACAGGAGGGTTTGCCACCCCTCTGAGCCAGGGCTGTCCTGGGCACTTTACAAATGTTGACTCATGTCAACTTCAAAGTTCTATGAGGCAGGTACAACCCGCCCCCCCCATTGTACAGATTAGTAAACTGAGGCCCAGAATGGCTTAGTAACCAGCCGAAGCTCATGCAGCCAGGAAGTGCTGAACCAAAAATGACACTATCTGGCTCCAGAGCCAATGTCACACCGCCCTGACCCCTTGGCAGCCACCACTGCCTACCCCTTCTTCCCTATGCCCTTTCCAAACAATACCCCTTTCTGAACCTCCTTTCCCCATCAGCTCTGTCCTTGACCAGAGGCCCCACAGACCCCAGAGCCAAAAGGGATCCTGTCGCCCACAAACGAGAAAACAGAGGTCATGAGAGGTTTGGGACACACGCATGTTCCCCCAAATCATAAAGGTAGTGGAGAGAGGAAAGGAAGATGTATTCAAAACAGCTAGAAATATTTATGAAGACAACTGAGTGGCAAACACTGTTCAAGGTACTGGAGACCCAGCACTGACAGAACCCAGTCCCTGCCCTGGTCGGGATCACAGGCTGAGAGGCGGGTGACATTTAGCATTAAAATCAAGGAACAAGATAACTTCAGATTTCAGTGGAACGTGTTCTTCAGAAAACGGTAACGTGCAAAGACTGAGCAGCAGCGGGACTGGGGAGACCTCCCTGTCTGGGAGGTGAGCTTTCGTCCCAAGCCCTCGCCTCGCTTTACAGGGACCTGTCTGGTGAGGACGGAAACAGTTTTAGGGTTCCAAATTGCCCTCTCCTCACTGCGGGAAGACGTGGGAGGGTGCGTATTTTTATTTGCAGAAAGGAGAATGTGGGGTTGAGAGAGATTAAGCAATTTGCTCAAGGTCACCTGGCAAGACCCGACCCTGTGAGTTGCCGGCGCGCAGGTTTACGTTCTTCACAGCAGCTTGTCGTGGCAAGGTATGGGAAGGTGTGGGAAACGCGGCAGGCCTGGTCACCGCGGCCGGCGACACAAGTTTGCCAAGGACTCCCCGAGGCCGACGCGAGAGGCCTCCGCTGCCAAGCCCCGCGCGCGCCCTGGGGAGGCGTTGCAGAAGGCGGTGCGGGAAGGGGTGCGGCCACGCTCCGGCGGCCGTTGGAGGCGCGGGCCCGCCCCGGATGTCGCGCGCGAGGCCTGGGAGGTGGTGATTGGCCGTTGAGGTGTGGGGGGTGTGGCGGAAGGTTCTGGAGAGGGCTGGCGGGCTCTGGAAGCTTCCGCCGGACGGGTATATAGAGTCCGGGACGGGGCAGCGGCAGCGCGGGGGGGAAGTAGACAGGTTGGCGGCGGGCCGCAGGCGGGGGCCATGGGGAAAGATTATTACCAGACGCTGGGCTTGGCCCGCGGCGCATCGGACGAGGAGATCAAACGGGCCTACCGCCGCCAGGCGCTGCGCTATCACCCGGACAAGAACAAGGAGCCCGGCGCCGAGGAGAAGTTCAAGGAGATTGCCGAGGCCTACGACGTGCTCAGCGACCCGCGCAAGCGCGAGATCTTCGACCGCTACGGAGAGGAAGGTTCGTGCGCGGGCACGCGGCTGGGGGTGCGACCCCGCCGTTTGACAGGCGGGGAAACCGAGGGTCCGCAGCTGGCCGCGGAATCCCGGGGGATGGGAGGGAGACGCCCGGTGTTGCGAGCAGTCCCCGCCCTCTAGCCACGCGGGCCTACGCCCTCGGATAGGCGGCCACCAGATGGGAGGAGGACTCCTGGCCGCGCTGCTCACCCAGAAGCTTCTAGCACGTCTGGGGCTGCCCCTCCCTGGGCGCCTCCACCCGCCCCCTTGGGCGCGGGTGCAGACTGGGAGAGGGACGGAGGCTTCTTTGGATGGTGGCGTTGCGGGCCTACATGTCCCGGTTGATCTGGGAGAGGTTGGGGGCCGTGCAGGCCAGGGCTTCTGGCTGAGCGCCGAGCACCACCTGAGTGCAGTGAGCATGCAAAAGAGAGCGCCCGTTTTCGTCCACCTCCCTCTCGGGCTCCTGGGAGGGTGGAGTGAGCTAATCCCTGTGAAGTGCTTACCCAGCCCAGAGCCAGGCATGTAGATGGCAGCCAGCGCCCACTTCGGGCTGTCCAGGTACAGAGGTCTCAGGGGCCCGCCTCTAACGCAGCCTCCCTGGGTAGCCATCCTCAGGGAAAGGGAAAGCAGCTTTCTTGTTTGTCCAGTTGATTGTGGATAATTCAAACTGGTTTCGGGGCTAGGTTTTAAGAAATTAAGTGGCTTTTTATATAAGAATAGTGGCAGTTTGCGCCAGGGTGCAAGAATTTGAAAATATACATGTATGGTTTTACCAACATTTTTTATTCTCCCCACACACGTCTCCAGCCCTAAAGTACTTAAGAGTCAACACCTAAAGCTGATCATGGATTGTTTGGGGGTTTTTTAATCTGGATTTTTTAGTGAATTCTTTTAATTCGTTGTATCATTGCTGGAGGGTGAGTCAGTGAAGAAGTGGCAGGATCTGGGTGGCCCCCAGAGAGGATCACCTCAGAGCTTGAGCCCCCTTGCTACTGTCATGCCAGACTAAAGTACCTGGATGGGGGAGTCTGTCCCTGCTACTGTCGTGGGAGGCAAAGGCTCAGGCTCCTCCTTGTTCTCTAACACACTAAATAAAATTCATCTCTTGTGGCTCCCAAGCTTTTTTTTCCTTAAGGAAAGTCCCCAGGCAACCATCTGACTTCTTTCAATTCTGCCTTTCAGGCCTAAAGGGCGGTGGCCCCAGTGGTGGGAGCAGCGGTGGTGCTAACGGCACCTCCTTCAGCTATACGTTCCATGGAGACCCTCATGCCATGTTTGCTGAGTTCTTTGGTGGCCGAAACCCCTTTGACAACTTTTTTGGACAGCGGAACGGGGAGGAAGGCATGGACATTGACGACCCTTTCCCTGGCTTCCCCATTGGCATGGGTGGCTTCACCAACATGAACTTTGTCCGCTCCCGCTCTGCCCAAGAGCCCACCCAAAAGAAGCAAGACCCCCCTGTTACCCACGACCTTAGGGTCTCCCTTGAAGAAATATACAATGGCTGTACCAAGAAAATGAAGATCTCCCATAAACGGCTGAACCCCGATGGGAAGAGCATTCGCAACGAAGACAAAATCTTGACCATTGAAGTGAAAAAGGGGTGGAAAGAAGGGACCAAAATCACCTTCCCCAAGGAGGGAGACCAGACGTCTAACAACATTCCAGCTGACATTGTCTTTGTTTTAAAGGACAAGCCACACAATATCTTTAAGAGAGATGGCTCTGATGTCATTTACCCAGCCAGGATCACCCTTCGGGAGGTAAGGCACTAGGCAGGGTGGTGTCTGTGGAGAAAGAGGGGGTTGCTTTTTGAAGCAGTTTGGTATATAGCCAACATATTTCTGAGCACTTGCTGCCTGCTAGACTTGGAGGGTGCAGCAGGAACAAGGCTAATCTAGACTCCATTTTCCTGGAGCTTCTGTGCTGATGACTTGGGTAGATCTGGAGCAGGGTCTTAGCTACAGAGGTCTGATGACTCCTACGCCAAACAGCCTCTGGACAGGATTGGAATTTCCCAAGGTACCCTTCATCTAATACTGTCACTTTTCCTTTCCAAGGCTCTATGTGGCTGTACTGTGAATGTCCCCACTCTGGACGGCAGGACCATACCCGTCGTGTTCAAAGATGTCATCAGGCCCGGCATGAGGCGAAAAGTTCCTGGAGAAGGCCTCCCTCTCCCCAAAATGCCCGATAAACGCGGGGACCTCATTATTGAGTTTGAAGTAACCTTCCCCGATAGGCTTCCCCAGACATCAAGAACCGTACTTGAGCAGATTCTTCCAAAATAACCATCTGTGTTCCCCTAAGGACTGACCAGGGACCTTTCTAGAGCTCAAGGATTTCTGGACCGTTCCACCATTTGTGGACCCATGAGAGGGCGGGAGGGCCCAGGGAGGGCTTGCGTACTGCTGAATGTTTTCCAGAGAATATATTACAATCTTTCAAAGTCGTGCATTAGACTTCAGTGGTTTTTCGAGCGATAGGGCAGCAGGTGGTGGTGATAGCAGGAGAAGGCATTCCAGTCTGCTCCACTGGGTCCTGCAGCCCTCCTGGGATGGGCCCACCCCTCCTCTTCCGGGCCCTGCCCAGAGCCGAGAGGCAGCCCTGCAGCTGGACTTGAGCCCTCTGTCATCCCTTTGCTTGCGGCTGTTAGGTGATGTCAGCCTGCCATCCTGGTTACCAGACCTTCCCTGTATACTCTTCAGTTTCTGTTGTGTGACCAGTTCGTGTTTTATTCTGTATTTGTCTCCCATGTCTTGCTCTTCCTCTGAAGAAACCCGTCTTTTGCCATCTCAAATTGAGAACGTAGACTGTTTTTGCAGAACTGCCTGGCCAGTGACCACAAGCAATACCTCTTGTTCCAGCAGGAAAAGGGAGCCAGCCTCAGTGAGTGAGAGTGATTTGCACAGCCCCCTCTCTCCCTCGAGAATCAGGAGCCCTTTCAACCTCTGGCTCCGAGGCCAAGTGTGCTCACTTGAGGGTCCTTTCCTGTAAGGCAATCTCTGGCACATCTGGGATTCCTAGTGGCCCAGGTTATTTTTTTGTTTAATGGACTCTGGACTCTTTTAAAAGGATCTGATCCTTTTGAATTTTGCACAGCCCTACTAGATATAATCCCTTTTGATAAAAGGGTCTTTGCTCCTGATTATAGGAGTACTGTGGAGTGTCTGTAAATACGTTTTTATAATTCCGTGTAAAGTTGGTGTACACCCAAATGAAACCGGTCTACGGCAGCTGCTGCACTCTGTACAGGCCCATGATGGAATTCAGAAGGAATGGTTGGGGGGTGAGGAGGGCATTGGAATGAGTGTCTGTTCCCTGCAGGACAGTCTGGTGCTCAGACCTTTAGACTCATTGTTAAGTTGCCACTGCCAACACAAGACCAAAGCGTGTGACTTGTCAATGTGCAGCGTGACAGCATTAAAGACTGATGCTAAACCTCAGGGGAGCAGTCTTGCGACTCTGTTTGAGGGCTCTGCTGACGGGCTGGGGTGGGAGCTCGGGCATGCCTCCGAAGACAGCCAGGGCAGGAGGTGGGGGCAGGGTGAGAGGCAGGATTCCTCTGAAACAACTCTTAACCAACCCAAACTTAGCATCCAGAGACTCCAAAGGATTCAGAGCTTGGGTTTTTCTCGTATGTGTGAAGTTTGGGGCCCAAGTTAAGCATTTCCCCTTCCTGTCTTCCGGGTCCCAGAAGGCAGTGTGTGGTCTGTCCTCTTAATCATCCTCCACTCCTCTCTTGCTGGAACAGGCTGGGTGTCAGGCAGGTCCTGGCCAAGCCTGACTAGGAGCCTAGCCCCATGCTGGCTGCCTGCCCTGGAGAAGAACACTTCCTGCCCTCACTTTATTTGCAGGCCACTGAAGTTGCTTTTACTTTGTAACTTTTTTTATGAGGAACTGGTTTTACTACAAGGTAAGTAATTACATAGTCTGGAAACAATGTATTGCTACTTTGCTACAAAAAGTCTTAGAGTAAAAATTTAACACCATATTAAAGTCAACTTAGGAGTGGCTTTTACTTCCCACTGAAACAATTTAAACACTGATAACAGTCTAGGAACAGCACTGTCCAAGCAAACTTCCCAATGAAGTGAATGTTCTGTTTTTTAATGGAAATTAAAATTCAATTTCTCAGTTGCTCCAACCACATTTCAAGTCCTCAATAGCTACATGTGGCTAGTGGCAACAATTGGATAGCACAGAACTAGAGGGCTCGTCACCAAATCTAAACCATTCCATGGTTTGGAGGTGACCCCAGATATCAGAGCCATAAAGGACTTCATCACAAGAGATACTTAACTGCCTCAGGCACCAAGAAGACATTTAATGAAAATTGAACCTGGTCTTGGATTAGGTCACTATTACCAGGGCTGCCAGTCCCCTGCCCCCTATCTCCATTATGTAGCAGGTCCCTGTGAATTACATCCAGAAGTGCACAAAGGCCAAATGCACACAGTGATGGGAACTTCCAAAAACCCACTAAGGGTGTGGGTGGGGCAGTGGTCATGGTGAGAAAGACAAAAGGACTCAAGTGGACAGAAGGCCTGCTTCTCAGGTGTGTACTGCTTTGCCAGTGCCGGACCTGGTTGTGTGTGTCTAGAAGTGCTTGGTGGGTCCACCAGCAGACTACCCTTCTTCCAGGGATTTTTGTTTTTAATTTTTATTTATTTTTAGAGAGGAAGGGAGGGAGAAAGAGGGGGAGAGAAACAGCAATGCATGGTTGCCTCTCACATGGCCCTCACAGGGACCCGGCCCACAACCCAGGCATGTGCCCCGACTGGGAATCGAACCGGGACCGCCTGGTCCCCAGCCCGCGCTCAATCCACTGAGCTACACCAGCCAGGGCGGATTTTTGTTTTTAATCCTCACCCAAGGACATGCTTATTAATTTTAGAGAGGGAAAGGGAGGAAGAGAAAGGGAGAGAAATATCCATGTGAACCCACAACTCAGGCACGTGCTCTGACCAGGGATCGAACCGAGGACCTTTTGGATTAGGGGACAATGCAACCAACTGAGCCACACTGGCCAGGGCTATAGATTCATTTTCCTGTTCCCATGCTACCTCCCTGAGCATGTTTTGGAGTTCTTTTCTGTCAGTACGTGCAGAGCGACCCCGTTGACCCACCTCATCTTAATCCATTGTAGCAGCAATGTCACATTTTTACATGATTTAAACACAGCACAAAACTCGAAATGTCATTCAGCCTGCCTTGAGAAGTTGAGTGCCCTCCCACTTCTGGGCCTGCAGCTGCCTTTCCCTCCATGCCAGCATGGACAAGCCATGGCATCAGAGATTTTTTAAAGTATTTTTTTGTGAGAAGGTGCTTATATAAACATAATTTCTAAATTTTCAGTTCGATTGTTGGCTGTGTAACCACAGTACCAAACTTGGAAAGGCACATAGAGTTAGAATCCTCCCACCCTCCTATCTGAGTCCACCCCCAGTGAATATTCCCAGTACCTCATGTGCCTTTTCTGAGATACTGTGCAAACGCACTTTTCTGTTTTCACACAAATGATACATATTATACACTCCCCTTTTTCCTCTTGCATAGTATAGCATGGAAATAAAGAGCTTCCTCATTCCTGCTACTCTATACCTTTATTTGGCCATGCCTACCCACATGGGCATGAGTACACAGGTCAGTGTTCGGTAGCCACCTACTCTCCCCTAGCCATTTTTTCTGCTTCCAGGTTTGAGTCTCAGCTCAATCACTGTAGCTGTGTGACCTTGAGCAAGTGACAGCCTCCCTGTGCCTCAGTTTCTTCAACTGTATAATAAGTATAATAATTGAATAGGTCCTCTCCTTACCCGTGGTTTCGCTTTCCACAGTTTCAGTTAATACCAGTCGACCACAGTTGAAAATGTTAAATGGAAAATTCTGGAAATAATTCATAAGTTCTCAATTGCATGACATTCTGAGTAGTCCAAGGAAGTCTCCTGCCAACCCACTCCCTCCAGCCCAGAACTGAATCATCCCTTTGTCCAGTGTGTCCACACTATAGGCGCTCCCCGCAGCCCGCTCATTAGTCACTTAGCAGCCAGTTTGATTATCAGATCAGCCGCCATGGTATCACAGTGCTTGTGTTCAAATAATGCATTTTATTTAATAATGGCCCCAAGGTGCAAGGGTAGTGGTGCTAGCAATGCGTAGATGCCAAAGAGGAGCCACACAGTACTTCCTTTAAGTAAAAAGGTGGAAGTTCTCAATGAGAGAGACCACATTCACATAGCCTTTATTACAGTATATTGTTATAATTGTTCTAGTTTATTGTTGCTGTTGTTAATCTCTGACTGTGCCTAATTTATAAGTTAAACTTTACTGTAGGTAGGTGCATGCAGGAAAAAAACAACAGTATATATAGGGTTTGGTACTATCTATGGTTTCCGACATCCTGGGGGTCTTGGACTGTATTTCCTGTGGGTAGGGGGGTGGGGTACTACTGCAGTGCCTCTTCTGGGGTTGTACAGCACTTTTCAATACCGATACACACACTCCACGGCCTCGCATGGAACCAGCACCACGTGTCGGCTATTGGCATGACTGGACCCTTCACAGCTCTCGTGGCCCACAGCCTGGAACCCGAAGGCTGAGGTGTGTCCCAGGTCTTTTAGGTTAAGTGCTCTTCTTGGCTGAGCTTTAAAAACCAAATTCCCAGGCAAGTTGCTGAGACCCTCAGCTCAAGCCCTGGCCCCTGCCCAGCCCGTGGACACTGTATCTGCAGCAGGCTCACTCCCCTGCTGTCAGGACGACCTGCTCGCTCAGCTCCTGGGCTGAGTCGCCCTGGCTCTGAACCCAAGCTCTGTCACTCTGCTGCTGTGCGTCCTTGAACAAGTGACTTCCCTTCTCCAATCCCGAGTGGCCTCCTTTGACAACCAGGGGCAATGAAGGGACAAACCTCACAGGGGTGCTGTGAAAACTGGGCGAGGCAATGCATCAGGAGGCAAAAGAACACAGCGTGAAGAACTTGGTTTCTGGAGGTTGGCCGAGCTGAGCTCAAGTTCTGCTCACAGCATTCCCCAAGAAAAGTGACACAACCTCTCTGAGCCTTGGTTTCTTCCCATGTGAAACAGAACTCATCACAGAAGTCACTTGCCTTACTCCCCCAGAGCGAGAACTCAGCTAACTACAAGCCTGGCCCAGATCAAGTGTGTGATTAACGTGGGCAATCTTTCTAAAGCACTCAGCAGAAAACCTGCACCACGTCTCCTTGATTATTACTTTTTCTCATTGGTTACTAATTATCGAAGCACACAGCATAGTGCCTGACACATCATACACACTCACCCATTCAGTAAACATGTATTGAATACCTACTGAGTGCCTAGCCCTGTTCTTGATACTGGGGACACAGCAGTGAACAAAACTGGACAAAATTCCTGTCTTTGCAGAGCGGACAGTCAAGTGGGGAGGGGATAATTAAGAGTAAATGAAGTATGAAATATGCTAGATAGTGATGAGAGTGATGAAATATAAAACAAGTGGGTAGAGAGTGTTGGGCATAATTGCAAGTCACAAAGTCAGCAAATGCCTTACTAAGAAGGTCACATTTGAGCGAAGACTTGAAGGAGGTAAGGAGGAAGCCAGGTAGAGAGTGAGGGAGTAGCATTCCAGGCAGAGGCAGCAGCCTGTGCAAAGGTCCTAAGTAAGGTAGGAGAGTGCCTGAGTTGTTTGAGGAACAGCCAGGAGCTCAGAGAGGCTGGAGCCGAGTGACTGGGGGGCGAGTGGGAGGAGAGGAGGTGGGAGGAGGTGAGGACGTAGGGGTGATGGAGGCAAGTGGTGCAGGGTCTGGGGGACTGCAGGGAGAACTTGGGCTTCTCCTCTGAGTAAGGAAGGTTTTGTGCTTGCGAGCATTTGGGGTTTTGTTTTGTCTTAATTTTCCTTCGCTGGGGGTGAGGAGATGGAGTGTCATTTAATTGTAAGAAAACTTCAAGTCCCCAAAACATGTCATTATCAGTCTCTTGAGATTTCAATGCACACCTTTCTATCTTAAAAAGCATAACACAGACAATAAGCATCTATATTTTCTATTAAAATCTAGTCCTTAAAGTACATGTACTCCTGCCCCCGCCCCCAGACCTGGGAACACTTTCAGCCTGCTGGTTGCATGCCAGTCCGAGATGGGGTGGGGAAGGGAGCCCGAAACTCTGTGATTATTCACTCAGACATCTCCCGTCTTTGTCATGAGGGGAAGAGAGACGATCTCGGGAACACTCAAGAAGTTCTCCCTGCAGAGCAACCAATTTTCCTTGAATTGACCACCACCTTTGCACCCCAAGTACCCAGAGTGGCACCTGGCCCAGAAGTGACCCTCTGAGTGTCTGCTGAATGAGTCACTGAGAGACAGAGTGACTCAGACAAGAGAACCTGCAACCTTTGTTCCACGACTGCTCACATCAGGGAGTGTGCAGAGGAAGGACATCTCAGGCCGGAGGTCTGCTGTGGCTCCCCAGCAAGGAGTCCCCACACTTCAGATCCTTCAACTCCCACCTGGGAGGAGTGGATGTTCTCTCTGGCTCCAGGAAAACCCCTCTTTCCTGGGCCCTGCTCCTACTTCATGACTCATGTATTTGTCTTTGGGCACAGCTCCAGAGGGCCAGCTTAGCTCTAGGCCCAGGGGACCCAGTGGGCAACAGACACAGCAATCTGGGGGTGCCTCGTGAAGCTCACCGTCTCCTGGGAAATACAGACCTCGCTGAGGCTGCCATAACAAAGCACCACAAACTGGGGGACTTAAGACAAGAGGAATTTATTCTCTCACAGGTCTGGAGGCCAGAAGTCCAAACCCAAGGCGTGGGCAGGGTGGGCTCCCTCTAGAGGCTCTGAGGGAGACTCTGTCTCAGGGTTCTCTCCCAGCTCCCCGCAGCGGCTGGCCATCCTTGGGGCTCCTTGGCTTGTTGCTGCGTCACCCCCATCTGCCTCCGTCTTCACATGGTCCTCCCCTCTGTGTGTCTCTGTTTTCTGCGTCTTATAGGGACATGTGTCATTGGATTCAGGGCCCACCCTAACCCAGAATAACCTCATCTCAAGGTCCTTAGTTACATCTGCAAAGACCCTTATTCCAAATAAGGTCACACTCACAGGTTTGGGGAGAACTATCACGGGGGAAGGGGGAGGCATCATTCAGCCCATTACACAGAGCAAGGCGCCTCCCGTGACCAGAGAGCTCAGAGGGCAGAAGACTGACAGGCTCTGGCACACGGGCCAGGGGACAGGAGCTTGTTAGGGCTCAGGGATGGGCCATTGGAGCTGAAGCCCCATGCAGGAGGCCCCTAAGCAGGCAGCAGGTGTAGACCCAGCAAGCCCAGGGAGGCTGAGGGCTTGAGGCCTGGTGTGGTCTGAAGACAGAGAGCCGGAGAGAGTAGGGTGGGGCATGCCCATGATTAAGACAGGCCAGGTGTCTGGGCCCTGCTGAGACAGGCCTATGTGCCCGGGGCGGAGAAGCTGGTTGAAAGAGTTTGAGTCAAGAGGGACGTGGTGTGATTTCCTTTTACCCGGAAGTTGGCGCTGGGACCTGGGCGGTTTGTCTAATTGGGGGCCCAAGTTTCCTTGGGAAAATTATGCTGGACATCAACAAAGCCAGGCCTGACTTCAGGTGAAATACTTAAGCAAACGGTGTTTTGAGGGCACAGGGCGTCTTGGTCGGGTCGGGGGTGATTAGCAGAGAAGGTTGGAGGTGGGGGTGGGGGACGGGAACCTGACTTGGGTGCTCACAGGCGCCCTCTGGCTGCAGTGGGGGAAACAGACATGGGGTGCAGCGAGGAAAGAGGAAAGAGCCGGGAGATAAGAGAAGTCAACTGCTGGGATGATGGGGCTAGACCAGGTGGAGCCAACGTCCTGGGAAATAATTGGAGATGTTATTTTGAAAGGAGATCTGCTCATCCAGAAAACAGCACTACTGCCAAATTTTATTGTGACTTCCTAAAATCCACTAGCCAAGGGCAGGCGCCAGGCCAGGGCTGAGACCCAAGGCCACTTAGAGCCACTACCCTAGTCAGGGCCACTTACTCTGCTTCCCCTCTGGGCCTATCCCTCTCATTCCAGTCCTGTCAGGCTACAAGGGGAGTCCAACCTACAGGCCACTAAGAGCCAGAAATCAGACTCTGAGATCAGTCTGCCAGGGCAACGTCCCTCAGCACCACCCTTCCTCAGTCCACCCTGTCCCCCACATCTCAGAGTCAGGCTCCAAATTGAGGAAGATGAGACTCACACTCCCAGAGGGATGTCCTGCGTGCTGGGGTTGGAGCTGAAGTGCCACACCCACTTGTGTCTGTGCAACTTTGAGCCCGTGGCTCCCCCTCTCTGAGTTTCTGTCTCCCTGTCTGTAGAATGGGGATAATATCTAGTGGGATTACCCCTAAAAAGCAACCAACACAGGGCCTGGCACACAGTAAGATCTTAATAAAAGTTTCTATTTTTTTAAAGATTTTATTTATTTATCTTTAGACAGAAGGGAAGGGAGGGAGAAAGGCAGTGAGAGAAACATCAGTGTGTGGCTGCCTCCCACGTGGCCCCCACTGGGGACCCGGCCTGCAACCCAGGCATGTGCCCTGACTGGGAATCGAACTGGGGACCCTTTGGTTTGCAGCCCGTGCTCAATCCACTGAACTACACCAGCCAGGGCAAAAGTTTCTATTTCTATCATGTTCCTATTATGACATAGGGTGTTCATTCATTCCTGTGCCCTCAGCACAGTTTAATAACAGTAGATGTTCACAGAGCACTTGCTACCTGAAAGGCACCATTGTAAACACTTGACACAGAATAGTCCATTGCATCCTAAATAGAATTGAAACAACTTTAGAATTATTATACCCATTTCCTATGATGATTAACCCCATTTTACAGATGAAGAGATTGAGGCACATGGGGGAAGATGCTTGTCCAGGGTCACATAGCTGGTGAGCAGTGCAGATTATGGAGGAATATGACTGTGTCCTATCCCACAACCCGAGGTGGCCTAGAGACAGAGAAAGTAAAACCATAGAATGAATAGAAGAGAATGAGTAAAAATGTCTTTGTATTTTGAGAGTAGAAAGGGCCTTCTTAATTATGTTTTATAGGCACAAACCACAAAGTGGATGTTTTCTTACATTGAAATTAAGAATCTCCTTCCAGTCCTGGGTGTTGTGGCTCAGTGGATTGAGCATGCGGCTGAGAGCCAAAGGGTCGCTGGTTTGATTCCCAGTCAGGGCACATGCCTGGGTTTCGGGCCAGGTCCCCAGTGCAGGGCACGCAAGAGGCAACCACACGTTGATGTTTTTCTCTCTCTCTCTCCCTTCCCCTCTGTCTAAAAATAAATAAATAAATATTTACAAAAAAAATTTCCTTCCAATGAAGAATGTCATGAGTAAATTGTCACATGATGGAATGGAAGATTATATTTGCAAAGTTGGACACTGTAGCTAGCTCAGAGGGTCATTAGAAGAGTTAAATGGTTTAATAAATATAAAATTCTTAGAACAGTGCCTAGCATCTAGGAAGTTCTATCTAAACATTGTCTATCATTGCTGACACTGACAAGGGCTCTATACCCAGTTCTCTTCAATAGAACTCTGCAAGTGCATGTGTGATTTTAAATTTTACATTAAAATAGTAAACAAACAAACAAAAAAAAACAGGTTAAATTAATTTGAATAACATCTAATTTAGCCCAATACATCCACATTATTATAATGACACGTAACCAGTATAAAAAAGCAGCTAATGAGGTGTGGTATTGTACACCCTCTTTACTTTCCACTAAGTCTTAAAAATCCGGTGTGTATTTCACACCAACAGTACATCTTAATTTGTAGTAGCCACTTTTTAAGTTCTCAATAACCACATGAGAGCAAAGCATTCAAGTTAGATCAGATTGGACAGTGCAGATTTACACTCTGTAAGAAACTCATGCAAACGACCAAGAAATGATAGCAAGATCAACTGCAAACAGGGCAGAAGCTATGAACAGGTAATTTACAGAAGAGGTGAACCAGAAGGCCATCAAGCAAATGAGGATATGCTCAAAATGATTAGAAATTAGACAAATATAAAATAAAGCAATGGCGATATTAATTTACAGTGAGTGAGAGTGGCAAGAATTAGTAAGCTGGATAATGCCAATGACTGGCGGAAATGTAAGGACATGGGACCCTCCAGTACTGCCAGTGGGCGTGATGGGAGCAGCTAGTCTGAAGGGCCACACAGCAATTCCCTCTGCCCTTTGACCCAGCACCTCTACATCCAAGTATCTCTATGGAGATTTTTACCAGTTCTCTAAAGAGGTATGTCCACAGCCGTCCACTGTGGTGTGGGGAGCTGGAGGCTGCCTGATTACCACCCTTGAGGGTCAAATGAGTAAGTTAGGAGGGAGGCATCTCATGGAGCATTAAGGAGAATTTAGAAGAAAACAGAGTCAAGAAATTAGCAATACAGATGGATCTTCAAGGTATAGTGCAAAACAAGCAAATAAGCAATACCATGCTGAGTAGGGGGAAAAAGTAAGCCCACTATAATAGAACACCTATATAAAACAGTGCATATATTTTTTAACAGACACAAAAAAAGAAGTTTGCCTCTGGGGATGGGGAAGAAATGGGACTATTTTCCTGCAATGATTATTCTGAAAATTTCAAAGCTATAGAAAACTTACAGGAATAATAAAATAAATACCCATATATACATACCACTCTTCTGGATTGTTATTATTTTGCCACATTTGCTTTCTTAATCTCTCTCTTTCCTTATATATTAATACTAATGTATACCATATTATGATACTGTATATAAAATATTATATGCATAATTTTTCTCTGAACTATTTGGCAGTTGCAGCCATCACAAATTTACTGCAAAATAATTCAGTGTGTATTGCCCCAAAATAAGACTATTCTCTTATGTAACCACAGTACAATGCTTACCCTCCACAAATTCAACATGACCGTGATATTATTATTCAATATCCACTCACCACTCAAATATCCCCAATTATGCCAAGAATATCCTTTATAACTATTTAACTGTTTTATCTTTTTTGAAATTTTTATGCAGGATTCAATCAAGGATCATACAGATTTTGGCAGGCATCTCTCTTTTGCCTCCTTCAATCTAGAACTGTTCCCCAGATGGGTTTTTTTTTTAAGACTTTATTTATTTATTTTTAGAAAGGGGGAAAGGGAGGGAGAAAGAGGGAGAGAAACATTAAAATGTGGTTGCCTCTCTCACACCCCCTACTGGGGACCTGGCCTGCAACCCAGGCATGTGCCCTAGACTGGGAATCAAATCTGTGACCCTTTGGTTTACAGGCTGACACTCAATCCACTGAACCACACCAGCTGGAGCTCCCCAGACTTTTATTCATTCATTTAAGGAATTGACTTTGCCTTTTATGACATAGATCTGCTTGAAGAGTACAGGTCAGTTTTCTTTCTTTCTCTTTTTCTTCCTTCCTCTCTCTCCCTTCCTTTTTTCCTTCTTACCCTTCTTTCCTCCCTTCCTTCTGTTCCTTCCTCCCTCCCTCCTACTTCTGTTTGTCTGTCTGTCTTTCTTTCTTTCTGGAATGTTCTTCAATCAGGATGTGTCTGGTTCTTCTCAAGATTAGATTCAGGTTCAAGACTTTAGGCAGAGCAAAGGATTTTGCAGATGATGTTAATGTCCGGCTCCAAACATCACAGCAGGGGGTACGTGAACATGGCCTGTCCCATAACTGGTGATGTTAACTTTGATCACGTGGTTAAGGCAGTGACTTCCAGGTTTCTCTACTGGCACCTTTACCCCATTATAATTAACAAGTAATCTGTGAGCTGGTCCTTTGAGACTGAATATCCACTTCCTCATTTATAAGCCTTACCTGAATTATTTATTCATTTACTGGCTGCAAAATGGTAATTTTCTAATTCAGCCTTTCCTTCTGCATGTAATAGTTGGCATTCTATTAGATTTTTTCAAATAGATTTTTTTCCCCAAAGGGGCAGACATAATACTCAAATGTGAGCTCCTTACCAGCTGGGTCTCACAGCCTGTTTTCAGGCATGCCTCTCAAACTCTAAGAGGGCAGGAGATGCCATGTGCTGTTCTGTGCCCTTGGGCAACTCCCTTACCCCTCCCTGGGCACTGCCTCATCAGTCAACGTGTGGATTCAGGTGGATTCTGGCTCAGGACACTTCTGTCCCTGTGGCCCTACATCCCACCCTTTCCAGGTGTGTAGGGAGCAACTCAGATGTCAGGTGCAACCAGGGCAGTGGGCATAGTCCACAGAAGGCACAGGACCAGCTGAGGAAAACAATGGATCAGTGGGAGTGACAGAGGTCAACAGAACAGGAATAAGAGGACAATAGCTGAACCTGTTGCCATGGCAAGCTCAGTGTTTGCCAGATGGGTGGGGCCCTGAACAAGTCCTCAGCAGCTAAGCCTAGGACCCACTCTTCCCTTTCACTTTGCCTCTCTGCTGGGCCCTGGCGGGGCTGGGATGCACAGCAGCTCACTCCGGGAACTGCAAAGACCCAGTCACTTAAGGAGGCTTGAGCAGGGTCTTAGCAGTTAGAGGCCTCCAAGAACTACAGTTTCCAGGACACACAGCGCATTCCTGGCCTAGCGGCCCCAGTGGCCGGCTTTGAACTAGAACAAGAAATCTCTCACCTATCCTGGGAACTGAGCGTCCTGGCCTTTGGGAGGTGCGTTTATATGTTTCTCGGATCTGCTCCCTCCTGAGCAGTCCCGGTTACAAGCCAAACCTGGAGATGGTGAGATTACCTGGTCTTTTCATGCATATGTGTGTGCTCTGTACACACTGGGGTAGCAGGTTTTTCAAAGAGGCTTGGGTTGCCTGGGTACCCTTTGAAATCTACCATTTAGTATGTGCTCTATAAATATTTGCTGGTCTGACCATCACGCCATTGTCTTGCTTGTATCCTTTCACACAGCTTTGCTATCTATCTCCTGCTATATTGCTCTATCCTAAAGTGGTTTCTCTCTCTGTCCGACCTCCGGGGCTTTGCACGCGCTGTTCTCTCCACCAGGTGCACATTTGGCTTACTCGTCGGTGTGTAAGTAGAGATAGGACAGAGCCTGGCACCGAGCAGGGACACATTAAATATTTGATGAGTGAATGAATGAATGAATGAATGCCCTTGTCCATTGTACATCCCAGGAAGCAGGGACACTCAGGACCCTCCCTATTCATCTCGGTCTCCCTCCCGCCAGCATGGAATGAATGCATCTTTTTATCCCATCCGAGGATGACCGGGCAGGGGCAGGGCAGGCCGGGTGGAGAACTGGATTGGGAGCCGCCCTCTGCCCCTTCCCAGGCTTCCTAGAGGGTTCGCTTTTCGGACGTTGAGAGTTTGCCAAAACTTCTCTCGCCAAAACTCAACTTCAGTCACTTGACTACCAGGACCAGACCCACTCCGCGCTTACCGCCCAGTACCCACAGCCAGACTTCCAGCTTACAGCACGGGGTCCAGAGCCCCCAGCTTCCCATTGGTCGCTCGTCTCCTTCCTTCCCCTGGATTGGCCGGAACACAATCTCAGCTCCCCCCTTCGCAGCCCTGCGATGGTACAGCCCGCCTCGGCTTAGGCGGGGCGGAAAGGTCCAATGCGTTCCAGTGAGGGGGAGTCGGGAAGATCCGGACGAGGCGGACGGATCCCTCTGGAATGTTTCCGTCGGACCCACCCGACCCATTGAGACGTGGTGCGGATTGGCCGCGAGCTCCGGGAGGCAACTCCTGATTGGCTAAGATCGGCCTCAGGCCCCGCCCCCTGTCCGAGGCTGCGGGAGAGGCCCGGGCAGGAGTTTGCGGAGGGCAGAGCTGGGTTCGCGCAGGCAGGCGGCGGCGCAGGTGAGTGATCCCCGCAGGTGGGTCACGGCGCTGCTACTCCGGCGACCCTGTCGCGGACCTGCGGGGATCCGGCTGATCGTACGGGGTGGGGCCGGCCCCATGGACGCGGCTGGAATCGGCTGGGCGGGCGAGGGCATGCCCAAGGCCCCTTCCCAGCGGGGCGCCTCCCTTCCCGCTGGGGGCAGGGGGCCAAGCCTCCCACCGGTAGGATGAGGTCTCCAGCCGCACCCCTGTCCCCTGCACTCCTCTGGACAGCCCTCATCCCGGCGGGGACAGACTTGGGGTCGATATTTCTGAGCCCTACCCAGGCATCTCCCTGGAGGTGGCCGTGTCCCAATCCTCCAGGGCCCAGGGGGCCTTGGTAAAGACCGAGGTCCGGATAATAATAATGAAAAAAAAAAAAAAAATCACCCGACTGGCATTGATTGAACACTTCCGTGTCAGATATTTACTATGCAGATAATTGAATTTAAACACCTCATGGACGCTACTGTTACTTCTTTTATGAGTGAAGCAGCAGACCCAGAGAGGTGGAATGATTTGTTTAAGGTCACAAAGCTAGTAAGTGGTAGATCTGGAACTCAAACCCATACCTCAGAGGCCAGAACTGGAGTCTCAACCACGAGACTACGTGTTCAGTGGCTCCATGGCTCGGATGTTCCTGAACAGCTCTTTGCTCGCTGCTGGCTACTCAGCTTCCCCTCATCACGCCTGCCACACACGCAAACACCATACGTACTACCTGGGCCACACCTGCTGGTCTTTTATTCTCCCCACACCCCCTTCTTCCCTGAGCTGGAAGGCAAGGATGGAGTACCTTGGTTCTGAGAAAAGAGTGACATCTTTAAGGGAGATAGGGGGTCAGGATATTGGGGTCTCACACTTGCTGGGTGCCACTGGGAAGCCTGGGCCCATGCCAGGGCAGTAGGCGTTCTCCAGGGAAACACCCAGGAGCTGGTTTTTCAAGATTGAATCAGAGGCCTCCCGCCCTCCTCTCCAGAGCATTACCCTGCTAGACAGGGGAACCTGGGTGTTTCCTGTCCCTGAACTTGTGTGAGCTCCCAGGAACCCCCTTCACTGCTTCCTCCTCCCCCCATTCTGTGTGGCTGTGGGATAGCTAAGTTTCAGGCCCTTCACAAGGAAGAGAGGGTGGGGATGCTGGAATTCCAACTAGCCCACTCAGTGCCAGGGCTGAAACTTCTCTTCTCCAGCCCTGTGTTCAGGTTTGAGGGGAGCCTGAGAACAAGGGGAGAGGGTGGCAGTTAGCAACCTCACAGCAAAGGTGTTCTGAGGATTGGGGGGCTCAGAGAGCACTCAGAATGAAGATATAAGATGCATTCATTCATCTACAAATATTTACTTAGTACCTACTCTGTGCCAGGCACTATTTTTGGCACAGAAGGTTCAGTAGTGAACAAGACAAAAATCCTTGCTCTTTCAAGGGGAAACAGGCAACAAACAAGTTAACAAGTAAATAAAGAAGATACCTACAGATGATAATAAATGCTATGAATGAAATATGAGGAGGTGGCATGATAGAAACTCTGGGCAAGGAGGGCTGTCAGAAAAGGTGACTTGGGAGCTGAGGCCTGAGGGACAAAAAGGAGCCAGCCCTGCAAAGATAAGCACAGGGCACAGCCAGCGCAGGGGCTCTGAGGCTGGGCCAAACTTGGAATAGGGTGGCTGGGGCAGGAGATGCAACCAAAGTGGCAATTCTGCAAGTCAGGGGGGATTCCATTAAGGAGTTTGAAGCTTTTCCTCTGTGAGGTGGGAGATTGTTGTAAGATTTGAAGCAGGAGAGTAACATGATCTGGTTTGCATTTTAAAATAGAGACATGGAGTTAAATAACAGCCTACGACTGGAAGACAAGAGTTCTGCTAGGGCAACATGTAATTAAGTTCATGGGCCTGAGCTGTCTGGACCCCAGGAGTGATTCTAAGAGGCTGGGGCAAGCTGGGGAGGCTGCCTGGAGGAGGTGGAGTAGGTCCTGGCAGTCAAAGATGACTGAGATGTTCCCAGACAGGACAGGGAAGGAGGCAATATAATAATGGCAATAATAACAGCTTCCTTAAGTTGAATATGAGGCAAAGTGCTAAGCAGGTTACATGCATAATCTCTTTGAATCCCCACAAGCACTCTGAGACAGGAATTCTGTTCATTTTTCAGATGCGGGAACTGAGACCCTGTCAAGTGAAGTGACTTGCCTACAGCCACGCAGCTGGTAAGTGGCAAGGGTGGGATTTGAACACAGGCCACCCTGCCTCTTCTGTCCTGGAGGGCAAATTCATTAATCACCCACTTTGTTCACCACCATTATTCCCCTCTCACAGGTGAGGACACAGCATGCAGCCTGAACCAGGGTAGCCAGTGTGGGCAGAGAGTATAAGAAGGTTGGGAATTGATGAATAGAACGTGGGAGTCCTGGGAAAAAGAGGAAGTTTGAATCTTCTATATTTATAGATGAAAACAGTAATCATCAACATTTATGGAACCCTTCTACTATGTGCCAGGAACTGTTCCAGGCATGTATTCCTTAGAACTCAGAGAGCTTAAGACACTCACCCAGGGCCACACAGATGTTAGCTGGGGAAGCCAGATTTCAGACTCATGTTCTTTTTTTTTTTTTAATTACTTTATTATTGTTCAATTACAGTTGTCTGCATCCCCCTGCCATTCCACCCCCTCACCCCTAGCCAATCCCACCAGACTCATGTTCTCATGTTCTGCCTCTCGTAGTGTATGGTAGGGGAGGAGAATCAGGGGAGGTGATGATGAGGTTGTTGGTTTGTTTTTTTTTTAATCATCGAGTGTAATGAAATAACTTGACAAGGCAGTATTGGTTTATTCATTCAGAGTTTATTTTTTGTCAAATATCCAATTAGTGCCTACTGTGTGCTAGGCCCAATGATGGGTATCAATGGAAGTCACCAATAAAAGACTAGTATTCCAAATATATAAAGAGTTCCCACAAATCAATAAGAAAAAAAGACAAGCTGTGCAATTTTTTTAAATGAGCAAAGACTTAGACAGGTCACAAAAGGGCAAATCCAAATGGTTAATAAGTGTATTAAAAGGTATTCCACATCATTGATTATGAGGGGAATGAAAAAAAAACCTACAGTGAAAGGGAGAGATACGGTGCTTATCTCCATCTTTCCAGATGAAGCACTTGCCCTGTGCCTAGCTCTGTACTGGGGTGCAAGGGATAGGGGACTACAGAGGTGGGGCTTGTGTTTTTGCTAGGGAGACAAGACCCTCTTGAGGGCAGAGACTATAGCCTGTACCCCTTTGTCTCCCCAGAGCCAGACACAGGGTCTGGTGGGCTGGTGAACATTAGGATAAATCATTCAATAAATATTTATGATCACCTGCTATGTGCCATGCACTGTTCTCTGTGCTGAGAATATAAGGATGAATAAGACAGACAGAATTTCCTGCCCTTTCAGAAAACAGATAGTGAACAAGAGAAAGGAATGAAATATATTTTCCACCTGAAAGAGGTGAGAGAGTGAGTTGTATGGATACCAAGGAGCACAGCCAGTGCAAAGGCCCTGAGGCTGGGCTATGCCTGTGTGTTGGGACGAGGCCTATGTGACTGGAGGGGTGAGTGAGGGAGAGAACAGGAGCAGAGGAGGGCAGGGAAGTAACAGGGACAGATATTTGGGGCCACATGGGCCAAGGGGAGGATGTTGGCTTTTACTCCAATTGAGTGAGGAGCCCTGGAAAGGTTCAGAGCAGAGCATACTTATGATATGGCTTATATTTTACAGGATCACTCTGGCTACTGTTTTGACAAGAGACCGTGGAGGGGCAAGGGTAGAAGCTGGAAGACCCAGAGGAGACTACTGCACTAGTCTAGGTGAGTGATGATGGGGCTGGACCAGGTGATACCAGAGGAAGTATTGGAGAATGATGAATGAATGAATGAACGAATGAATGGATGCAGGAGAATGGGAGCAGCCCGCTGGGTTCGACTGAATCCAGAACAGCTCCCAGAAGAGGAAATTTAAAGGGAGCGAACAGGAAGTCTTTTACACAGAAAAATATAATTTGGTATCATTTGATCCTCACCACAACCTGGCCAGGGATAGATACATAGGCCAAGCATCTGAGGCCCAGGAAGATTGAGCTGCTTAGGGGACAGCTTTGTGGTTATGAACTTGGGCTTGGAAGTCAAACCTGAGGATGCAGCCAGACTCTGTGACTTTGGACATGTGACTGAAAAATGAAATCTCAATTCTTTCCCAGCCTATAAGGCCCCACACAGTTGTCTAATGTCCTCTTTTACCTTTCCTCTTCACACCTTCCCATTGCTTACTTCACTCCACCCACACTGGTCTCTAGCCGATCTGTGAGCCTGAGTCTGTGAGTCTGCTCAGAACCCTCCATGCTGCCACCTCACTCCGAGCAAAAGCCCAAGTCCCGAAGCCCTCAAGGCCCTGCTGCATCTGCCTGTCACCTCCCCACCCTTACCTCCTCATGCTGTTCCTCCTCTTTATTCATTCTGTTCCAGCTACCCAGGCCTCCCTGCGGTTCCTCAGGCATGCCAAGCACCTCAGGGGCTTTGCACCACCTATTCCTTCTGCCTGGAACATTCTTGCCTCACATCCTCCTGTGGATGCTTTTTTCCGTCAGTCCAGTCTCAGATTCAGCTGTAACCTGCTCAGAGAGGCCCTCCCTGACCTTGTCTGTAGAACTTTTCTTGTTTTATTGTCTTTGTGGGACTATGAAAACTTATATTAGGTATTTGTACCTCCTCCTCTGAACTGCCTGCTCCTGGACATCATGGACAGGGCCCCATCTGACCACTATAGCACCTAGGAGTGACTTAGAAAAGGGCAGCCCTTCCTCGCAGGACACACATCCCCACGCCAGGGTCTGGTGCTTCTGCACAGTGAACAACCTGTGTAACTGCGC